>JABEVN020002887.1:0-20035 GCA_013146195.2 Codonopsis lanceolata
ATTTCCAAAAGAACTGTGATTTTGTAAAGACAGCCTCTATAACTAGTATTATAAAAGATTAAGACAAATTTTTGAAGTGAACTCATTTATTGAAACATTTCAAAAAAATATAATGAATTGTGTGACCATAATTAAAGTGTGGTTTCTTTAAGGGCTAAATGTACCATTAGTCCCCGACTTTTGACCAAACTCATTATCAATCCCTCAACTTCAAAAGTGATCACTATTGATCAAAATCACATTTTTTGTTCATCGTTAGTTCTCTAGCCCTAACATCGCTTTTGTCTATTGTCGTTATGAGCATGTGCCACTCTTATGCACAAAAAATGAGGTCATGGATAACATTATCAAAATAAGGGTCAATTAAAATTTCAAAACCAAAAACCCAGCTTCATCTTCTTCGACTATTTCAAAAATCGGTAGTCTTTGTGCTTACCTATATTTTTGCGCCTGAATCCATTAGAATCGTTAGCCTTTTTCTCGCTGCTTTTAGAACCGGGCCGCAACAAGACACCAACCCCAATCACCATCTCTTCTTCGCCGATCTCTATAGCCACTCTCACTAAATTGCCAACCTCCATCTTCTTCTTCATCTCCGGGTTCTCTCCATCCGCTACTCGGCATCCGAGATCTCTCGCCTCTCATCATCTACACATCTCAATCACCATCAACCTCCTGCCGAGTCCCTACCCCTTCTCCCACTTACCACCAAATTCCTCTCACCCTTTAATCTTTCTCCGTACACCCCATCTCCACCACGCCATCTCCGTTTCATCTCGATTTCAATTTAATCCACAGCCTCGTGTCGATTTCGCTAAACTCCCGTTACAAAACCATCGCCTCCAACTCTTTTCCCATCAGATTCTGCAATCATGAGCCAAGAGCTTGAGTTTGCTACTCCCCATTTCAAATTTCAAGTTCTCTTTATGTGCCCGATTGTTCCGCCAGATCGACTGCATTCTTGGTTTTTCGCTTTCATAATTTTGTGGATTTTCAATTGATCAAAACACCATATTTCTCGCTATATTATGTGAATTGTGAATTTTGTGGGTGACTGTGGTGATCGGGGTTTTGTATGAGCTGGTATTTAGGGAAAGGGGTGGGTTAGTTTGAAAATCATGTCCTTGTCGGCTCCAATCCAGCCGACATTGTTGGATTCTTTATCGTCTGTAAGCTCTTTGTCGGAGCGGCCTATTGGTTTGGTCATCTCAGAGGGTTCATTGGCGTATTGATTTGGGGATTTTTTTCGTCACCATTTAGGATTGTATGAATTTCGTAAGTCTGGGTAGGCAGTGTCATTTTTTATTTTGTTTCTTAATTGATTTGTTTGGTCTTATTTTTTTTCCTTGTTGTATTTCCTTTAGAGGTAACGCTCATTTATCCCCCTAAATCAGATAAGACCGGTTGTTTTCCTCCCGTTTGTGTCTTTACGTTTGCTATTAATATTTGCTCACAGTGTCCATGTTTTCTAAAAAATAAAATTATTGTCTTTATTCTTTTGGTAGGTATGTTTGTAACACTTGTATGCTGCTCAGGAAATAATTTATCAACAATATTATCAAACTCGTCATTATGTGTTATGTGTCAGACTAAATGAGCATGTGGGAAATTAAAAAGAAACAAAATTATACTTGTTTAGACATTTTTCATTAAGTGATCAGTATTGCGTAATGAGTAATAGAGAATTAAAAACAAGAGAGGTTATGAAGAAGAGGGACCGAATTCCAACGTTACGGAACTCATTTTTTAAATATCTTTTTATTTTAGGCCTAAATAAGTTAGGTTAAATATTTGAGCCATATTTTCATTTTCTTAATGATAAAAAGGGTCGATATTTGATTAATATTACAAATATAAAAGATTTTTTAGTTTATTGTTTAAAAGAGACCCAATTAATTATTCTCTTGAAAACATAAAAAGAAACAAACAAATTCTCATTAGCATATACACATCGAAAATTAATATATTCCACATTAACTTGTTTCTCAGAACATACTCAAAATCACAATTTGTGAACAAGTTTAAAAGTATGGTTCATTATCAAATAACCAACTACCGGTTAAACACAAATCAGGTAACAAGTAGCGATTCAATTTTACATATAACGAATATGGACCCCAAGATATAAATTATTGATTCACAATTCACAATTAAACTCATGTATATATATTAAAGACACCAAGTATGTACCAACTTTATCAATTAAACACCGAGGGCGATTGATAATAATATCATGTATCGTTAATAACAGTGATGTGCCCGACCCAAACCCGGTCACAAGCAAGACACGAGAGGCCATCACGTGCCAGTCACGAGTTCGATTAGCGTGGGACCTACCAGTTTAGCGGGCAGAGCTAGTAGGGTACCCGAACAGAGAACAAGACAACTCCTGTCCAAACCTGGTCGAGCACAAGCCTTGCCTGCCCGACCAGGGGGCCATGCCCGTGAATCACACATATCATCAGACTTGCATCACAAAGCCGGGCAGAGCCATGGTCACCCAGACAAGTATCGAGCAAGAGAATCTCAGAGACTTGCTCTCCAATACAGGTCAAAAGTTTCCTTATCCGAACAGAATAGATGCCTTATCTGCTCTGCCATTCTCGCGGCCAGCCGTCTATCATGCCTACAATTTAGGAGTTTCCTCCTAAAGCTACTAGGTAGCTATGGAATGAATCCTATATGGATTCTATGACATTGGGGGACCTATAAATACCCTCCATAAACCCTAAACAAGATACGCACACTTTCTTGAGAATCAAACCTCTGTCAAATTCCCTTTTGACTCACACGATACTTACTCTCACGCCAGAGTGGTTTCGCGAGGCCAAGCCTTGCACTTCCATTAAGGTGTTTTCGTGTTCTTAGACAGGTTCAAGGAAGCAGATCAAACCATACAATTAAGCCCAGATATCCAACTCATCAATCGGATGGCCCAGGCTAGATTTTTGCCACATCAGTTTGGTTCCGTTGCTCGGAAACGAAGCTTCAAAGCTTTTTCATCTGTTTTTCCGGTTGCTTTCAGACAAGTAAATATCAAGACAATGGCTGGTAAGGGTAGCAAACATCATGCCACCGCTAGCAACCATCAGGCTGTAAGCCAACCGACTGGGAACAACCCCACTACCCGGTGATCTGCCACCGAAGGCACCCCAACAGGGAGTGCAAATGCGAAACTAGAAGATAGCTGCTCGGCGTGCAGTCCACAATGATGATGCTCCATGTAAAAAAACAATCTTCCCATCACGTTAATTAGAGCCGTGCAAGCCAGCGTGATGCTCGTGAAGTGATTAACGAGCAGCATGATCGTGCCCGTGATCTGAGGAATCAGTTTAATCGACAACGGGAAAATGGTCAGAGCAGCGAAGCGAACTTGCCTGGGCAAACCCCTGAACAACAGGCTGCTGCCCTACAAGTGCAAACGAACTACTACAATAAGATGTACGCGCTCAACCAACAGTTGCTCACCTTGGGCCATGCATCGGTGCTAGTTGTTGAGTTCGTGTTACCCACTCCCAGTAACTTTGGATTGGCTGGCTAGGCCTACGATTACGCTCGACGTGAGCGACTTCCATCTATTGTTCAAATACCGTCAGATCGAGAGGCTCGCGAGTAAAGGACAGACGATCAGGCAGAAAGTCGGAACAACAACCAGAATCCGCCCCGTCGTCACCATCACCGCGAACAAGAGCATCATGCCCGCGCTGAGAGGAATAATCACCGTAGAGCTCGTGAATATGCCGAGGCAAAGGAACAACGACCAATGTTCAGAGCCCGAGTCGACCAAGAGGTTGAAACTTCCTACGATCCAACCTACTATCCATCCACTACTGAGTATTCCGCAGTTGCTCTTTGCTCATCGCGGCCACCAAAATCTAAGAGAGGGCACAGTCAGTGGTCAGAGTATGTTCGCTCAAATACCTTATCACGCACTACCTCCTCCAGGCTCACAGTAGACGCCGAGAAGCGCTTGTTGACAGGATGAAGGCTATGAAGAAGAACATGACCAAGAAAATGGCCGAGTTAGCCGTGGCCAAGCCTGGTTATGGAGCCATAAAACAGTTGGAAGGAAGTCCGTTCACCCTAGAAATCAAGAACACACCACCCGCACAAGGAGTGACCTTCCCGTAATTCGAAAAGTACTCTGGGAAGACGCGGGCAAACGATTGGCTTAGGTCATTCGAGGCACAAATAGGTTTGACCTCGACAAGATGAAACAGGGCGACCATGATTCCTACAGCAGCTACCTCAAATGATTTGAGGAAATGCTCGAACAAATAACGGCGACGAGCGACCCTGAGATCACTTTCTGCTATTTGAACAACATGAGGTCGGGGCCATTGAAAACCATAGTTACCATGAACCCCAGCGCCTCAAAAGCAGAATTGTTGGCCAATTCACACTTGTTCTGCTCGACAGAAAATACTAAGGGTGACAGTCCTAAAGGAAAAGATAAGACTCAGGACAGCTCAACCATGCCAGTTAACCAGAGCCAGGAGGGCAACAACCGCTCGCGAGCAGAGATAGGAATCGAACCTCCACTCCCGGGCAAAGATTCAGAGAGCCGTAGTTTATTCCTTTGAACAATACTCGGGAAGAAATCATGTTCCAGGTTGGAGATGTTCTACCTATCCTGTACCCACTTGATCTTGAGTTCGCTCACACTAGGGAAAACTCCAAGTACTGTGACTACCACCATGATCACAGTCATGATACAGAAAGCTGTAAGGTGTTGAAACGAGAAATTCAAAAGCTGATCAATGCGGGAAAACTTAATCGCTTCAGGAAGGACCAAGGAGCGGACAACAACATCGAAGACAATCAGTGCGCACAGCCCAATAGAAGAAGAGGCGACCAAGGCCCTTAGATTCAAGGGGTTGTAAATGTTTACATGGAGGAAATATCGAGCAACACTCAACTTAGCAGACACATGTACTTGCTGACGAAGTCAGTCAATGCATGGATATAATGTACTATTCTTGCTTCAAGGGTCTAAAACTAGCAGATGCCCGCTTACAGCCATACTCGGGCAAGCTGGAAGGCTTTAACAACCACTAAGTGGGGGGTGAAATGAACTATTGGCCTAGAAGTCTTCATCGGGGATGGAGCTCAAACCTGGGAAGAAACTATCGCTTCCTGGTGATAGAACTCAAGTCCCCCTACAATTGCATCTTGGGCGCTCTGGCCATGGCTAAATTCGAGATGGTCGCCTTTATCCCGCACCAAAAAGTTAAATTTTACATGGACAGTAGGGAAGGAATGCTTAACCGTAATCCACGGGCAATGTGGGAGTATGTTCACAACTCTCAAAGAAAGAAGTAGAAGCTCATCATCTCAACTCCCGAGCAAGAAATCAAAGTCTTCGAAAAAGAGGCGTCATATAACACCACCACGGGTCCAATCACCCTCAACACCATTGAGCTCAGAGAATCTTCAAGGACATTTGAACTCATGGAGATCGATGAGGCCAACCCGACTCCACCAACAATGATACATGCGCGCAAGGTCGGGCAACCCCCCACGCAGGCCATCTGAAAATATTACCATTGAACAAGTTCTCAATGTACGAACGGGCAAGACACTCAGTCCTGTTGAGGGTCATTATTATTTTATTAATAACAAGGATAGTTATTTTATTTACAGTTGTTTATATAATTGCTTATTTTTCATATATGAATTGCTTTCGGATATTACTTGGCAAGATCTGCTCGCAAGCCGAGAAGATGGGGCCATGCCGAGTCAACTATCCATTATACCCAAGTGTTAGCAGACAAATCTTATCCTTTAAGTGAGAAAGATAAGGCCATGCCCGATCCACTCACTTGGAAGCCCGAAAGTCGGTAGGCGCCATGCCCACAAGATAGCGTCGCTGCTAACTACCTCGAGTTCCTATAGTGACCAAGAAACACTGTTAGTCGTGTATCTCTATACCCAGTTGATATACTAGCAACAGCTTCGACGTACAAACGACGAACAGGGCCAAGCCCGATTAGCTGGTCCCCGCTCAAAAATGGGCCATGCCTACTAGGCAATCATCAGGAAACTCGCTTAAGGGCGATATGTGCCCTGCCTGCTCAAAGCCTTAGCCAGAACCAAACATTTAGTTCGAGGACGTTTTCCCGAGCAATCAAACTTAAATAATATGTCTGCTAAATTAGCCTTATTATTTCTAAGTTATTATTTGCACAAATTTTCATGCTCAATCAGCTGTGTTCGTATTATACTCGTCATGTTCGCTGAAACAACCCATACATGCATGCTAGTACTAATCAAATAAAGAAAAAATGCAAGTAAATGGACACCAATCGAGCAAAACAAAATTTCAATTAAAAGTTGGAAGAATTACACTTGGAAAGCAAAAAGACTGGTGGACAGGCCAGACAAAAAAAATCTATAAATCAAATAATATCCAGGAGAGGAAGAGTTGAGGCTATGACAGCTTCGGTATCAGGAGTCGGGGCCTCTAGTTCCTTTTGTAGCTGAGCAAAGGTCCGATCAACCTGAGCTTGCTTCTCTGCCCGCTTAACTTCGATCAGGTTGCAGACTTTGACAGCCAGTGGGATGGGAGGAATCCAAGGCTCTAGCTCATCATCGACATCATCCCGGGCAAGAACCTCCAGCTCGCCCTGAGTATAAGGAACTAGATGATGAAATTTCCTAGCTTCCGGGCTGTAGGCCCAATCCGCCATTATCGGTATCTCCACTCCACCATGCCTAATGAGCATACGCAATAGGGGTGTAAATCGGAACCACCGAACCACGAAACCAAACCGAACCAAACCAAATCAGTCGGTTTGGTTCGGTTTTGGTCGAAGACGGTTCGGTTTCGGTTTCAAAAATTGGGAAATCACTCGGTTCACGGTTTTTAGTATTGAACCAAACCAAACCGAACCGAACCAAACCACGCTAAATATTTTTATTTTTTTATTATATAATATATATTATATTACATATATTAATTATTTTGAACCTTTGATTTATTCATTATATATATATATATATGGACGGATACTAAACCAAATAAAATGTTGATTGTTAGAGAATTATTATTTTTTCCATTGTTTGTGTTTATTTTAGAATTTGTATTGTTTTATTTATGATAATTTGTTGTTAGTAGTTTATTTCCTAATTTTGACATTAATTACAAATTAAAATATTATTTTTATTATTATTTTCAATGTTGGTTACTTTCATTAAAAATAATTTATATAAACCACAAAACCGAACCGAACCAAACCAAACCGAGTGGTTCGGTTCGGTTCGGTTCCAATTCTTACTCAGTTCGGTTCGGTTTGAGATTTTTGGAACCACTAGGAGGCGGTTCGGTTTGTGGTTTTGGCATAAACCGAACCAAACCGAACCACTTACACCCCTAATACGCAAGATATGGTGGGTGCCCTCTGCATAGTATGGGAGAATGTCCTTGCGTACAAGGGAAACAAATACGGGATAAACCAGGAAATCCTCCACCGCCTTTTCCTTGGCCGCCTCCAACTACTTGGATAATAATATCATAGCTGCAGCATCTTTGGCTGCCTGGGCCTTCAAAGCATCCCGCTCGTTTTGCAGCTGCGTCTGCTATAAAAACAAAGCTTCCTCCGCAACCTGGGATTGTTTATTTGCCTCTGCTTGCTCTTGCGCTTCAGCGAGCTCATGAGCTCGCCCTTCTCAATCTCAAGCTTTTTGCGAGCATCCCTCTCCTCAGAATATCGATCATGAAGGTTCGTGTAGGAGGAGGTGATAGATGTGTTTTATACACATCTATTGGGTACTTATACAACTTAGAAATAGTAATTCCATGAAGATTTTGGCTACTAATATGTGTTTTGGAGCTTATTTGTGAGTTTCAGGTTTTTTAGTGAAATTATGGAGTTTATAAGGCTTTAAGTGAAGAATTGAAGGAAAGGTCTAAAGTGCAAAAGGCTGGAAGACTGAGGATCAGAATTAAGAAAGGCCTTGCTGCGGCCGCAAGCCAGAGGACCCTTGCCCTCGCAAGGTCTCCAGTACGTGAGCCCAAAGGAAGCCAAGGCCTTGCAGCCGTATGACTTGTCACCCTTGCCCCCACAAGCCTCTCTGATACACAAAGTCGAGAATTGTACCCTAATTCTATTTCTTGCCCTGTAAACACTAGTATAAATACAAACCTTGTAGCCCTAGGTTCTAGGTCGGAATTAATCCGAATTTAGCTTGTAATTTAGAGTTTTTATTGCTTGTAATCATAATTTACGAAGATTGTTCATGTATTCTTTCATCCCATCGATCGGTTCATCTTCAAGGATAAACTAAACGCTCATATCTAGGAATTGGTGGTAACTTGTATCGAATTTTCTGCTCTATTTGACAGCCCTAACCGTATTTCACCCACTACTAAATAAAGTCATAATATATCTACTTAGTAATCTTTTTTTTTATTTTTATAATTTGCCTTTTTCCATTTTATCCTTGATTTGATTTTCATTTTAACTGATAGTCTCACTTTCACATGGATATTATTGAAAAATACACACTATCCTAATATTTAATTATTTATAATATAATCAATTTTCTTTTCTTAACCAAAAATAGCGATATATCAATAAATTTAAGAAAATGTACCTTATTGGCCGTTTAATGTAAAATGTAGGAAAAAGAGTTAATTTTGCCATTGTATTTTGATCAATTGTTACATTTTGCCACTATACTATTTTTCGAACAAAATTGTCATTGTACTTGAAAAGAGAGATGCAATTTCGCCATTATCACTAACTGTACATCCAATTATTAACGATGTTAATTTTAGTTGTCTCCCCTAAGATTTGTAAAATATAGGAAGATACTTGATGATAGTTGAAGTTAAAAATTAAATAATTTTATGGTTCTTAAATTATCAATTTTTTTTTTGTTTTAGAAGTTAAAAAAGTATATTTTATGAACAAAAAAAATATGAAAGAATGAATGAAATATAAAAATGCAAATAAGAAGGAATTATATATTGCCAAAATAAAAAATTAAGAGAATAATATATCAATAATACAATAGCGCTCAATAGCTCACTTACAATTGACTAGAGCTGGCAATTTTAACCCAAAACCCGTTAACCCACCCAATCCGACTTGAAAATTTCCCAATCCACTTCAACTGCCTTTGGGCATTTGTTGCTTTTTTTAGTTTCCACTTCAACTGCCTTTAGAGGAGGATCAAACCAGATGAAAAATCGACATCCCCTTTCTAGCTACAAGAACAGAAAAAATAAAACAAGTAAATAAAAAAATAATTTTTTAGAAAATTAAAATTTTAAAAAATCAATAACTTACCCCATATTTTTTACAACCCAAGAACCTCCTTCCTGGATTTTGATCCGTCCATGATGTTCGTATGACAACCGTCCTTCCACAATGGCAGCGAACTATGTTCATCGTGAAATAAAAAATATAATTAATGAAATGGATTGTTAGAGAATGAGATGAATTTTTTTTAGGATGAAATGAGTATATATATATAGCCAAAATCAGGTTTTCTCTCAAGGTTTATGTTGCAAAAATTTTTTTATACAAGGTTTACTTTGCAATAAAAAAGGCGGGAGCTAACAAGTAATTCGACCAAGGTTCATCTTGCAAAAAAAAAATGTATAAGGTTTAATATGCAATAGAAATGACGGGAAATAAACTACGGTTTGACCAATGTTCTTTTTGCAAGACAAACAAATGTATATGGTTTAATTTGCAATGAAAAAAACGGAAAATATAAGTTGGATGCTACAGTGTCCACGTCAGCTGCCAACATGACAGCCAACTCAGCATCCCATTAAAAAAATTAACACCTCTTTGACGAAATGTTTGAATTGCAAAAATGAAAATAGGTGGAGGTTCAATTTGGTGAAAATCAATACACGAGGTTAATTTTGCAAAATATAAAATAGGTCAGAGTTTTTTTTTTTGCAATTATCTAATTTTTTTAAATAGTATCTTTTTTTAACCCTTAAAAGCTAAAAAAGAAAAAAAAGGAGCCCCTTATAAATTAAAAACAAAAAAAACCATCTACATTTAACATCAACAATTATTAAGTATCTTTCAACATTTTAAAAACTTTTAGGGAAGGCAACCAAAATAAATTCCGTTAAAATTGGATGACAGTTAGGGATGGTGGCGAAATCGTATCCATCTTTAAAAATACAATGACAGTTTCACTCGAAAAATAGTACAGTTGCAAAATATAAAGATTTGTCAAAGTACAGTGACAAAATTAACTATTTTTCGTAAAATGTACCTTATTAGTTGGCTTGTGTAAAAAAAGATTCTACATTGTAATGGATACATGTCCCTTGTGAAAGAACGTAATAGCTCGGATTCTCAAGAGAAGACAAAGTGATTTCCAATGTAGCTGTGATTGTAGCTACAATGGGAATCACAATATTGAAACAACAAATAATAGTAGCATCGGAAGAATGATTAAAATAACACAAAACAGAAAACTGAAAAACAGAACTCAAGTTTTTATCAAAAACAATCTACAAGTTAATACTTGTAGACCTAGCCTCAAGGCCACACAAATTTCACTAAAAAGAATAATTGTTTTACACTAAAAATCCTTGTGAAATCACTAATAAAAATTCTCACAAGACAATAAATCTAGGAGAACAAAAACCCCACATAAACAAGTTAAACAAAATGTGGGAAGAAATAGATTCAGCTTCTTTTAAACAAAACAAGAAGCACAAACAGTTTTCCAGAATTCTGATGTTACTGCCAATGTTGTAACATTGACAGCCTTCAGCGAACGGTTGATCTTCAGGTCTGAAAACTGCTTCAGTATCTTCTCACTTGTGCTCACAGATGTATCGACTTTGTTCTCTCTCTAAAGCTCTATATACAGCCCGTTTCTTTGCTCAGAATATATAGCTGTCCGATCCCTACACAACACGCAAAAGAGACCATCTACTACAAGGAAAAGGATTAGCCATTAAGGAAAAATCAACAACCTACCAATCTTGTAAGATTTTGTTACCAAATATGAAAGAAGTCAAGAAACTTGGTTTGACTAGGATTTTTGCCAAGATTTAGTTACCAAATATGTGCACTCGAAATCTAGGTTATGATTATAATACCAAAAACTACCAAAACTAAATCTAATAAAAAGAACTAAATCCTAAGTTAATACAAACTTCCCAAAAATCATATTTTGACCAAGAAAGGTGAAAACAAGTAAAAATAGGTCTTGCTTATTTTACCCTTACAATCACCCCCTTTGTTGAACATTTCTAGTCAAATCCAAATCAAGTGTTCCAAGATCAAAATATACGATTTCCTGCAAGGTTAGAGAAAATGATCAAATAATCACCCCCTAAACATGGATGCTAATCATACACAATGACATATCAACCAAGCATAACTATTCACCCAGCATGTTTAGTTACAGACTGAACCATGGAGCAATGTAAATGTTTAGAGACAACCAACAATCCAAGTTTCAACCACATAAGTTTACAACCACAAATTTTTAAGAACCACAGATTTCAAGACTCAGTCCTACACAGCTTCAGCTTCTGGTTCTGCTTCAGCTTCAGGAACATCAGGAACACTTGCACCACCCCCTATTTGGCCAGAATGTAAGGCCAATCAGTCTGAATATTTAGCAGCTAATGATGTGAGCAGTGAAGTTTGTGTAGCCAAGATTTCCAACTGAGAGTGTACCATGGCTAGCTGTTCAGAAACAAAAGCAACAAACATTGGTGTAGTAGGGTGTACAGAGGTGGCCGATGTAGCTACATTGGGTGGAACATTGACTGAAGTGGCGACAGTTGGGAGAGAAGAACCATGAACAGAAGTTACAGGTGCATATGGATGTATAAGGGGCAGATTTACAACCCTATCTCCCCTTAACAGTTTTGCTGAAATGTGGAGAGGTTCAAGAAAAGGAGACAACCTAGTAGAAGGAGGAGGAGAATATCCTTGGGAAACTAGGATTTTATATATCAAAGATGGGAAATTAAGGACCTCTTATCTCCTTCAGATTCAGCCAAAGAGGAGATTTTTCTAAAAACAAAATAATCAAAATCAAATGGTCCATTTGTCCCAATCTGGTAGAGCACCTTAGCATGTTCTTCAGTAAGTGTATTAGAGTTTGTAGTGGGTGACCAGTTTGCACAACACACTTTATGCATGAAAGCATAGAGAGAGGATAATTGTGAGGTGCTAAGTGATGTGCCTTTAGTAGGCCATTTAGACATAGTACCACCAGTAAGCTCAAAAACACACTTGTTCAAATCAAAATTCATCTCAAAGGGTCCAGATGCTGGAGTATTCATCATGGTATTTATGACAGAAGAAGAGAACTTATACCATTTTCCTATAATAAAAACTTTTTCAAAATGGGCATCAGACGGTGAACAGATTCGTTTTTCAATATTGGCATATAATTCATATATCAGATCACGAAAATAAGGAGTAACTGAAGAAATTGTGCCTAGTAAACCTCTATCAGAGAAAAAAGAAGTGAGATTATGTGCATTCAATTCAGCAGATGGAATATTTCTTTCATCAACAATCTTTCGAGAAGTGTTATATAGAATGGAAGCAGGTTTGGACACAAATTTAAGAGAGAAGGGTTTACCAACAGCAGAAGCAGATGCCTTAGAACGTTTAGATGTAGCTACATTCGTAGCTACATTGGCAGTTGACAGTCGGCTTCGAGTGAAACGAACAGGGATTTCCTCAGAATCTTCACTAGCTTCTGGAGTTGCCTTTTTGCTTTCAAAGTTTTTATCAGAACTATCATCAAATTCCGATGAGCGGTTGTTGGCAAGTCAAAAATGAGGTTGTGGAGATGGAGTCACATTCTTCAATTTGACCGGATATTCGCCAGTATTGTCTTCGTCGAGAAAAATTTATATTGGCATTTGACTCGTAGGGAGAGCTAGCTTCAACATCGATGATACTTTAGCTTGTGTGGAAGAATCGTCGGAAAAACCACTGGGTGACGGAATTGGGTAGTCATCATCTCTGGATTCTTCTGGAACGAGAGAAATTTTGGTAGAAGCAGCTGGAGATGGTGATTTTTGAACAACATGAGTCGGTCCTGTTTTGGGAATGAAGTCGACATCATCAGGATCACTCTCAATGTCCACACTTTCTTCAAAAATTCCTGGAGTAACCTTATTTTTCTTAGCAGCGAGAATGTCTTCAACGCTAGGATCTTCATAATTTGAAGGGATTCCACGAAGCCTTTTCGATTTCCTTGTGCTAGGGTTACCAATTTGGGGTAACCCAGACAAATCGCCCGGATTATCCACATCAATGGCATTGCCCCTTTCTCCAGGAAGAATTATTGTCAGAGGTTCCGTAAGAGATTGAGCTAAAACAATAGCAATATCGGGATTTTCTGGTGAAGAAAAGGGGCTGGATGTAGCTTCATCGAAAGCTACATCAGCGCTAGGATTGGGTTTTGGGGATTCATGAATAGATGAAGAAGAAGTCATTGAGAGTTTGTAGGTGAAGGCACAAGAGAGATGATGAAGACGAAGGGATTTGGAAGAAAGTATGGTCTGCTCGAAATTTTGGTCGCCGGAATTTGAAGAAAGAAGCTTCTGGGAGAAGTGTTCTGTTTACCGTCAAACACAAAGACTAATACTTCCACTAAACACCAATTAGCCGTTAACCTCATTAAGATGATGGAATGTGAGGAGACCTAAACAAATCAAATTTCAAAATTTAGATAAAAATCAAATATTAACCACCAATAGAGGAGTGATAAAAATCTACTGTTATTGCCATGAGAAATAGGTGGAGGATTTTATGTGAGAAAATAACTACTAATTCCTGATTTTAAAAATTTTTTGAATTGAACAAAGTTGATCAAAAATTTTGAGAATGCACAATACTCAATTAACCAAAATCGTAATCACACAAATCTGCCAAAATCAGTAATTATAGACCAGTTGAGATCCTCATGATGAGCACAATAGATTAGACAACCACATAAAATATTAACTTGGAGAACAATGGAACTGAGATTGCACTAATTTGTTAATGAAAACAGAAACATTAAGGGGCTGATATGATCAACAAAGCAATATGTCCTAGAAGATATGCCTAACATGTGCAGAAAATCAAGAAAATAATGCAAGTACACACATGTGATATGTCTAGATCATCTGAATGTAGTTCCCAATGTAGCTGCATTGGAAGACACATTCACCAAAATTGTGATTTTATGTCCAAATTCTCATCTTTTCTTCACCAAATAAACACAAAGACTCCCATAAACACAATAGGTATTTTATTTCCCTATGAGAATAGCTTTACTTTATTTCAAGCATATTCAACACAAACCACTAGGAACCTTTCACACTATTTACCAAGGGTAGCAACTTAACTTATTGATCAACCCATGAAATCCGAGGATTCACTGTTCCAAAAGAAAGATGCCACAACCTTGTCCATAGGTAGCTCTTTTCCGTTAGTGAAAGAACGTGATAGCACGGATTCTCAAGAGAGATCAATGTGATTACCAATGTAGTTGTGATTGTAGCTACAATGGAAATCACAATGAATCAGCAAATAATAGCAACGGAAGATTGATTTTATCACAAAGACAAAAACGTAAAGATTGAACTCAAGTTTTTACCAAAAACAATCTACAAGTTTAATACTTGTAGACCAAGCCTCAAGGCCACACAAATTTCACTAAAAATAATAATGTTTTACACGAAAAATCTAAGTGAAATTACTATCAAAAATTCTCACAAGACAATGAATCTTGGAGAACAAATAACCCACATAAAACAGTTAAATAAAACGTGGGAAGAAAACAAACTCAGCCTCCTTAAACACGAAATGTAAAAGCACAAAACGCTTTTTCCGAAAATCGATGTTACCGCTCAATGTTGCAACATTGACAAAATTCAAATGTATGAATGATCTTTCTCGTCTCTCCGGAAAACTGTCAGATCTTATGCTTTCGCCTCGATGTCTTGCCTTGATTCTTTCTCTCTAGCTTTGTACAAAAACCCGTACTCCAGCCCTCAATATATACACCCGATAACCTACACAACACACAAAGGAAAAACTTCTACCACAAGGAAAAAGATTAGTCAATAAGGAAATAATCAATAACTTACCAATTGTGAAGGATTTTGTTACCAAAAATGAAGAAAGTCAAGAGACTTAGTTTGACTAGGATTTTTCCTAAGATTTAGTTACCAAGAATAGTGTAGGCGAAATCTAGAAAAAGATTTTGCTACAAAAAATAAATAAACTAAATCTAACACAATATACTAAGACCTAAATTGACACAAACTAATTTAAAAACCTATTTTGACCAAGAAAGGTGAAAACAAGTAAAAATAGGCCTTGCCTATTTTACCCTTACAGTTAGGTAGCTTTCACACTTTGTAAATTAAAGGAAGTCAATTTAGTCAAGATCAACCCATGAAAGCCTAAGCTCCACAGTACTTTGACAAATTGCAACATCCTAAAAATTTCAAAAGGTAGCTCTTTCCTTTGTGGTCTAAAAATTTTCAATTTCAATACATCTTTTAGGGAGATGGTGAGGAGAATTAGAACAAGAAAATCACAATGTATATTGAATGCATATTCACATCAACATACAAAGGTACTAAACCATAAAGAGTGGAACTAGTGTGCCCCCTAAAATACAATGCAAGATGCCTAATTATATATATATATATATATATATATATATATATATATATATATATATATATATATATATATATATATATATATATATGAAGTGAGGGGTTACATGACACACATACCGAGAGATTTCCTAAGATTTATGAATCTCTCAAAATCTAGACTCTTTGTGAAAATATCAGCCAGTTGATTTTCTGCTCCCACATGTTCAATACAAACAATGCCTTGTTCAACCAAGTCTCTAATAAAGTGGTGTCTTATGTCTATGTGCTTAGTTCTAGAATGTTGAACAGGATTTTTAGCTATACTTATGGCACTTGTATTGTCACAATACATGGTTAATATATTACTGTGTAAACCATAATCCTTGATCATTTGTTTCTCATGATTCCTATTTCTAGATTTGGTTGAGTCATTCTCTCGATTCTAGTGTACAAAGTGGCTAAAAGGTCTCCGCTGCACGATTAGTGTGGCAACCGTGCCTTAGAATCAATTTGTTTAGAACTGCTTAAGTGTTAGTTCAGGCGCGTTTTGCAAAGCTTCTACAACAATTTGAAGGACCAAGCAGATTGAAGTCCTGCTTTTCTTTCAAAGACCGGAAAAATCAAAATTGGTCAAATCACAAGATAATGACACGTGTACACCTATTTGATATTTTCGAAAATATCTAGTCATTATGTCTTCATCAGATTTCACTTTCAAGAAGTCAACTTTGCATGCCGACAACTGCTCGCATCGTCTCTCGAATCCTAAAGACCAAGACATTACCTGCTTTTGGCTAAGAAGACTTTCCAAGCCAGTAGCCCGCAATCAAACCTTACTCAAATTGGGAATGTCCTCTCGCACACCGCATCTCGATGACCGTGGGCTGTTACATCTTCCAAAGCGCCGAATTGCATTCAATGCAAAGAACGTTGACACAGCTCACCCCGCCTCAATCCAACGGTCCATAGATCTCTTTCCTAGTATTTATTCAAGTCTTGAAGATCCAAGAACAACTCTTGCGCATTAAACTCTCAAGCTTCAAACACCTCAAGCATTCAAGAGATCAAAGGACAAAGGACTAACACTTCACCAAACTTCTCAAGCGGCAGATCTACCATCTTAAATCTGCTTTCAAATTTATTTAGTTTGTCTTTAAACTGTTCTTTAATTCTCGCACGTGAAGAGAACATTTAATCATTGATTGTTCTCTCACCTTTTATACACTTGGTTAAAAACCCATTTTGTACACGCATCCATTAGTGATCTTACTCATAAACCTAGTGGATAAACAAGTGCACTTTTAAAATCCAAAGCTAACCACTTTAGTGATGTAGTACTATTCACAAGCATTTAACCACTTCAAATTCCCTGTGTCGCTCAAACTGTCTTATCATTCTCTCTATAACGTTGGTGCTAATTGCTTCGTAATCAGACTACTTATCAAAGACTCTTTATAGTTCGATTCTATCTTGTTTCCACCGCCTTAACACTTTTATTCAAACCTTTCAAAAATCTAAGAAGTGTTTAAGAAAAGTTTTGTTAAAAACACAACTAGGCTATTCAACCCCCCTTCTAGCCTAGATCGAGCCTATTTTGGGACCAAACATTGGTATCGTGAGCTTAATTCTTTGAAAAATTATTTTTCCAAGCTTAACCTCTTGAGAATAGATCCTATGGCTCACTATATGATGCCTACTTCAAATACTACCACGCCCCAATATTGGACGAAGGCCATTTCAAGTATGGAAAGATAAGGTTATGAGATATATGAACTCTATTGACAATCGGTTGTGGCAATGTGTTCTAACAGTCCTTATATTCCAATGAAACCCAACCTACTTGCCGAAGTAGCCAAGTGGTCCTCCTGAGATACCTAAATCCATGAACGAATGGACGCACTAAGAAAGGAGGCTCGTTGAACTCGACAAATAGCTATTCATATTATATCCAAATCTCACCGACACAAGCACATATCAACGATCATCGATGCAAACCGCCAAGGAAATGCGGGAAGCCTCGTGGAATATCTTGAAGGAGATCTACCCACCGTGAGACAACAGAAGTACAACTATATTCAACAATTCGATTCATTCTAAAAGATCCTAAGGAACTCTACTGGCAAGCCTACGATGATTTTGTGAGGTAGTAAATAGTTGTTACTTTTTAGAAAGGAATATAGTGTTAAAGAAGTAAATATGAGATTTTTAGCTTCTTTAGAAGTTTGTGGCATGTAAAAACCATCGCAATAAAAGAGTCCAAAGACTTGAACTCCATGCACCTCAAGTTTGTATGCGAAGTTTAACAGCCTATGAGCAAGAATTACTTCAAGCTCAAGAACAGACAAACATTTTAAACTTCCTTCTTTTTTCTCGCTATCTCTCAGAAATTCTCAAGAAAAGTAAACCATCTACTTCTTCTTCAAATGAGAATGAAATTTCTCCGATTTGAAAGCAATTTGCTATGTTCGTTAAGAAGTTTCAAAAGTTCTCAAAATTTAACAAAAGAAAGAAGCAAACCAATAGACTTTCGAAAGACCGAAAACTCACACAACAATGAGTTAGTTTGCTACTACAATTGCAGAAACCCGGTCACTTTGCTTCTAAATGTCCTAAGCCTAAATATGAAGCCTATAAAAGGAGACCATCTAAATCATTTTCTAAACATAGAGGTCTTCCTCGGTCGAGGACTTAGAAGAAAACCATGTATCCACTTGGTTTGAACCCGATTCTCACTTGAGGATGATAGTGATGACTCACCCGAGCAGCACACATTTGCCTTGCGTTTCTAGGAGTCACCTCCCCACCTATGACTGGATAGTGAAGTTAAATACTCCTTTTCAAGCTAACATAGAACAATCTCCGAAGAGCTCCTCAAAAGAAGAAATCCTCAAGGATGCTCAAGACATGCTGTAGGAATTCAATGAATTTAGAAAGGCTTATGTTAAGTTAGCTAAAAGTCATGAGAAGCTGAATCAGAATCCATGCCGAAGCCGAGTTAAAACTCTCCATGGAGTCCAGCAGAAAGTATCAAGTTAAGAAAAGAGAACAAGTTTCTCAATGAAAAGGTTGTTGCCTTATTGATCATGCCAAAGAGTTATCTCAATGAAGAAGAGTTGCAAAAACCATTAACTCATGGAATAACTCAACGGCATTTTTGATCAAATTCTTGGAGATCGAAGCCCTCAACGTATAAATCACTAGGATTCTCTAATAACATTCGTGCAACCTCGAACAAGAAAATGAACATCTTACGCTGAATAGTAATATTCCCGCACAATATCGTAAACCTAACAAGGGTAAAGAAGGAATTGGCTACACCGCTACTCCTTATAAATACCTTAAGGTTCAAATTATCAAAAACAAGTGAAGCTTTGAAAGCAAACAATCATCTGTTGAGATAATAAATCCGCCAGGTGGTGCAGATTTCAACAAAGCCTCCACCAAAGACTTTTATAAAGCAAAGGCGCTGCTTCGTGGCCTACGAAAGTCCGCTCAAACCTATCGATTCATCAACATCACTACTGCATGGTGATGTTGCTACATGTAATGTTGATACCAAGCTTAAAGGCAAAATGCATGAGGTATCAAAGTCCATTACCAAAGAACATTCTTCGCTAAAGCAAAGATCGACGTATACGCACTCAAGCCTCATACGTATGCCCTAAGCCTGCCGCAACAAATCAGTAAATCAAAAGCCGCCGTTATGAAAATGTTCAAAAACATTCCAACACCCTTGATCAAACAAGTTCAATTTCCATCACCGTACATTTTGTAAATGTTTTGGCCACTTGGTCCATGAATGTTCCCTGAAATCCATCATGAAGCCTACCGGATCCCCTATTCCAAAAATCGCAAGTATGGGTTCCAAAAATAAACTATCCGGACCCATAAGAAAAATAAAAGGGGACCATGATTTTCTTACCTTTTATATCTCGTGTGTGCTTCATGGCCGATTCCAGCCGTAAAGAAAGATGTATGGTATCTAGATGGCCGGCCAAGACACATGACCTGAGAATCTGCCTTCTCTCTAACATTTCGGCGGAAGGCCCTCCAATATCTTCTGAGACAATGCTAAAGGAAGAACAATTACATGGATCCATCATTCGAGGAAATCTCTCCATTGAAAAGCCTCTAGTAGAAGGTTGAAACATAATCTCCTCGAGTATTTCTCACCCCGTGACACAAAGCGGGCTTATCTCACAATTCTCATCAAACGTATGTGATATCAGGATCCGCCTCTTGCTCAACCTTATTAATGGACATAGACAAGGGAATGCTCCATGATCTTTAATGCTCTGACTAGGCGGCACTTGGCGTCTTTGGGGCAACTCGCCAAGACAAAAAGTCGGGTCTGGCATAAAAGACTCAACCATTTGAACGTCAAGTATCTCGGCTGCTATCCAGAAGGTCTAGTTATGA
>JABEVN020002888.1:0-20027 GCA_013146195.2 Codonopsis lanceolata
TTTGCCAATCTGATGATTAATGAAGAATGGTAAACTCACAATGTCGGTCCTAGGTGAAAGCGTTGAAATCTACGTGTTTGATGCTATGAATAGACCTAGTGACATAAGTGCCTGTTTTCAATAGATGAGATTGAAAAGTTATCAGCGAAAACTTTTGAAGAAGAGGAAGAATATGAGAGATAGATTTATAGTTTATGATGATAGTCCTATCCCTCCCAAAAAATTGACATTGATGAGATTGAAAGAGAATAGAAGAAGAAGAAAGACAAGAGAGAGAAAAAGTTAGAAGCTAGTAAAAGAAGATAAAGAGAAATAAAGAAAGAATTAGAAAATAATTATGATAAATCGAAAAAGTAGAAAAGAAAGTTATGAAATTAAGGATGATGAAGTAGAGATTCGAAATCTCTCTTTGAAGAAATTGAGATAGAAAATATTGAGGAAGAGGAATTAAGAAATAAGAAAGTAGAGAATGAGGAGGCTAAAATAAAAGAAACAATTAAAGTAGAAAATTACTGAATTTATGCCATCCATTAATTCTCCTAAAGTTGAAAGAATTAAAGCCATTACCACCCCATTTAAAATATGCATTTTTAGGGAAGGTAACACTTTGCTGTTATTATAGCGGCCGACTTAACGGAAGAGCAAGAAGCTAGTTTGTTAAAAGTTTTATGGACACATAGAGAAGCTTTAGGATGGTCCTTAGCCGATTTAAAAGGAATTAGTCCTCTATGTGCATGCATAAAATACATCTAGAAGAAGGTAGTAAACCTTCAAGAGAAAGGCAAAGACTTAACCCACACATGGAAGAAGCCGTAAGAAAAGAAGTTCTTAAGCTCTTAGATGCGGGTATAATTTACCTATATCGGATAGTAAATGGGTTAGTCTGTCCAAGTAGTTCCTAAAAAGTCGGGAATTACTGTTGTTAAAAATGAGAAAGATGAATTAGTTCCTACAAGAACAATAACTGGTTATAGAATGTGCATTGATTTGCGGAAATTAAATGCGGCAACCAGGAAAGATCACTTTCCTTTGCCATTTATTGACCAAATCCTTGAAAGACTAGCTAGGTCATGAATATTATTGCTTTCTTGATGGTTTTTAGTTTACAATCGATCCCTATTGCACCAGAAGACCAAGAGAAAACAACCTTTACATGTCCCTTTGGTACTTTTGCTTTTAGGAGAATGCCTTTTGAATTGTGTAATGCACCGGCTACTTTTCAAAGATGCATGATTTCTATATTTTCTGACTTAGTTGAAAGATGCGTTAAAAGTTTCATGGACGATTTTTCAGTTTTTGGAAATTCTTTTGATCATTGTTTAGAAAACCTTACATCGATCTGAAAAGATCTTTGTGAAACTAATTTAACTTTAAGTTGGGAGAAAAGTCACTTCATGGTAAAACATGGAATTGTCTTAGGGCATGTTGTTTCAAATAAAGGCATTGAAGTTGATAAAGCTAAAATTGAAGTTATTTCACAATTACCCCCTCCCACTTCAGTTAAAGGTGTTAGAAGTTTTCTTGGGCATGCTGGTTTTTATCGAAGATTTATTAAAGATTTTTCCAAAATCTGTAAACCTCTATGTAATTTGCTAGCAAAAGATACATAATTTATTTTTGATAAAGAATGTTTAGAAGCTTTTAATTTATTAAAAGAAAAATTAACTACTTTATTTTATCCGATTGGTCACTTCCTTTTGAAATCATGTGTGATGCATCGATTTTGCGATTGGAGCCGTGTTAGGACAAAGGGTAGATAGAAAGCCTCATGTGATCCATTATGCCAGTAGAACTCTAAATGATGCACAATTGAATTATACAACTACTGAAAAGGAATTTTTAGCAGTAGTATATGCTTTAGAAAAATTTAGATCATACCTGTTAGGATCAAAGATGATAATTTTTTCTGATCATTCTGCATTGAAATATCTGTTAAGTAAGAAAGATGCTAAACCAAGATTAATTAGATGGATGTTATTGTTACAAGAATTTGACATTACTATCAAAGATAAAAAGGGAACCGAGAATGTCGTAGCCGACCATTTGTCCAGATTGGAATTTTCACCCTTGCTTGAGCGTCAATTTCTTGATGATCTGTCCCCATAAATGATAATTTTCTGATGAACAACTTTTAGCCATTAAAGATTCGACCCTTGGTATCTTGATTTTGTCAACTACTATATGTCGATATCATTAATCAGGATTTTGATCATTATGAAAAGAAGAAATTTTTGGCGGAAACTAAAAATTATTTTTGGGAAGCACCACATTTATACAAAATTTGTTCTGATTCTTTAATAAGAAGATGTATTCCAGAAAAAGACCAACAAGGTATTATGGAATTACGCCATGGATATTCTTGTGGGGTCATTTTAGTGGAAACAAAGCGCTAGAAAAATTTTGCAATCGGTTTATATTGGCCTACTGTTTTTAGAGATTGTGAATTGTTTTATAGAACATGTGATAAGTGTCAAAGAACAGGTGGAATAGGAAAGAGAAATGAAATGCCCTTGCATATTAATTTGGTTGTTGAAATCTTTGATGTTTGGGGTATTGATTTCATGGCTCCTTTTCAGTGTCAAATAATTGTGAGTATATTCTAGTAGCGATGATTACGTATCTAAATGGATTGAAGCAGTAGCAACCAAGACTAATGATGGAAAAACAGTAGTTAAATTTGTAGAAGATTTGTTTGCTAGGTATGGAGTACCTAAGGCCATAATAAGTGACCAAGGAACTCATTTTACCAATAAGTTGTTGAATAATGTTCTTAGAAAGCATGGTGTAACTCACAAGTTAGCTACACCTTATCATCCTCAAACATCCGGCCAAGTAAAGTTAGCAATAGACAAATAAAAGCGATTAGAAAAGGCATTAGGCCTAATCGTAAAGATTGGGAATCTAAACTTAAGGATGCTTTATGGGCATACCGAACTGCTTTTAAAACCCCCATAGGAATGAGTCCATATAGAATGGTATATGGCAAAGCTTGCCATTTACCAGTTGAAATTGAGCATAAAGCCTATTGGGCGGTTAAAGAGTTAAATTTAGATTTAACCTTGGCTGGAGATCAAAGATTGTTTCGATTAAATGAGTTAGAAGAACATATGTTGAATTCGTATGAAAATGCAAATACATATAAAGAAAAGACCAAGAAATATCATGACATGGGGTTAGCCAACAAAATGTTTCATCCAGGGATGAAAGTGTTACTTTTAATTCTAGATTAAGGTTATTTCCGGAAAATTAAAATCTAAATGGTCAGGTCCCTTTATAATCGCATCAATTTATCCTCATGGAGGCTGTTGATATTCAAAACCCTAAAAATAATGAAATTTTCAAAGTTAATGGACACCGAGCTCAAGCCATATTTAGAGCCGATGTCGGTTGAGCGAACAATTGAGTTAATCCGTTTGGTGACAATGAACCACCCCGAGATAAGGCTTGCGGTTTGGTCGAGCCAAAGACGTTAAACAAAGGCGCTAAGTGGGAGGCAACCCACTATTTTGAATGTTATTTACTTTATAGTTAGTTTAAATATGTTTTTCTCCGTTAAATCTAATTTTTGGACATTTAATTTTTAATTAAATATGCCAAAAATTCAAGTTTGGGGGAGAAAAACATCTTAGTGTTGTATTTATATGTTACTAATAATTTTTAGTCTAGAGTTTTTGTTAAGTTTTTGCATACAACAAAGATACAAAACATAACGGAAGTTAACGGAAGGGCTAAGCGCAAAAGCTTGCCGAAAAGGAAGAAAGAAAATCAAGTGGGAAGGTTACGCCCACCTTGCGGACGCAAGGTGTTGGAGACCTGCGACCGCAAGGTGCTCGTGAAATGCAATTTTCGTGCAACGCATCATTTACGATCATGGGGAAGTGGCGGAATCGGTTTGATCGCCACATCTTGCGGTCGCAGGTGTGACAAACCTTGCGATCGCAAGGTCCTTCTATAAAAACTGGGTTTTCTTGAGAATTCACACAAAAAATTCTCTTCTCCCTCAAGCGGCGGCGGCCAGCCTCAAAATTCCGGCAAACTCTTGCAGATCGGTCAAAATTCAGGCACACAATCCAAGAATCTTCTCCCTCCTTCATCACTCTTCATCTCTTACCTCCATCCATCACTCCATTGCACCTCATCAAGGTTGAAGTTTTGAAGAAGAAGAAGAACATTCCATTGCCGACACCGATCAAGCTCACACTCCGCTGCACTCTCTTCATCTAGGCTGCAAACAAGTAACACTATCACCCTCTTTAAATTCTTACGTAAAATAATTGCATGCTAGGGTGCTAGATAATTTTAACGTAGATAAAAATTTTGCATGCTTAGAATTAATTTTTAATTTTAAAATTTTAAAAAATTATTTTATTTGTTAAAACTTTAGTTTTAAATTTTTAATCAAACAAAATGTTAAAAGTAGCGTAGAAATACCGGTGCTTCGTCCTCGGCCCTTCGGGAGGAAGAACAAAATTTTGATATCACCCGATTGTATCCTACGAGGCATCGAGAAGATATACGGCCAAACTCTCCAAGTCCTTGGTTCCCGAAAGGGGATTCAAGGCTGAAGAATTTGGCCTACGTCCCAATCTGATAGCTCGTAGGTGGAGGCTTTTGATAGATTCTCCGCCAAGGGCAGCCGTAGTGCCCATTGTCCGAGAATTCTATGCCAATGGCAACATTGGCATAGATGGGGGTGTGCTAGACACTGTTAATGTTAGGAACGTGGTTGTAGACTTTTCGTCCCAAAGCATTAACACCTATTTCGGCACCTCCAACTTTGCGGTTGGTGCCGATGATTTTAGCACACACCTCAACCCCTGTATCGCTGTCGAGGTGGTCAATGCGACCATCGCCCTCCCTGGTGTGGTGTGGACCTATAACCGTAATCCACCTTTTGGTCCACGTACCATGGGTGAGTCCTTCCTCCAGAACACGGCCAAGCCCGTGTTCAAATTTGTTTGCGGGCGTCTCATGCTCTCTAGTCACCAATATATGGTGACTTGGTAGAGGGCTGTCTTGACCTACACCATTATGACCGGTGGGTCCGTTGATGTTGGCCGTTTGATCAACGGCCAAATCAAGACCCTTATTAGAGGTAGGACGAATGCGGGGTTCGCGTTCTCGCATTTGATTACCGAGTTGTGTAGGGGGGCAGGCGTGAGACTGCCCAAACACGCGGAGAGGCTGAAGGCTGGCCCAGCCATTACTAGGGCCATTTTGTTTGAACATCACCAGCAGCCGAGAGTGAGGGTTCCTCAAGAGGAGGAATCCAAAGAGGAGGAGGAGGACCCGCTCGTTGGGATCTCCAATAGGCTAGAAGAGGTTGCCTTAGAAAACCAAATGGCTAATCAACAGTTGGCACAAATTCGTGCCGACCAAGAAAGGCTATTTGGTTGGTTTAACACGGTGGGACAAAATGTCTCCGCCTATTATGGGCTGCCTCCTGGCACGATCCCCGAGTTGCATCCTCATTCGTTATTTCCGCCCGACTCACCGTGAGTCGAGGCCCAAGTTACATCCTCGTTCGTTAGGTGCACCCGCTATCTCCTTTTGATATTTGTCCTACCCCATCAATCCTCTCATATGTTCCTCCATTTTGAGGACAAAATAGAAATTAAGTTTGGGGGGTGGATTTTAAAATTAAAGTCTTAGCAGGTCCTAGCCTAATGAGGAATGGAGTTGGGCTATGTTTCTAGGGTGAAGAAAAATTTCTTTATACGATGACCATCTAAATCTTCACCCTATTTTCCTGTTTTTAATTTTTTCTTATTTTCAGAGTTGTTGTCATGACCAGAATACTATAATAGTAAGGACCTTTAGGTTCCTATCAAAAGAGTCATCGTCATCATCTCCAAATTTTATTTATTAAAATAATAATAATAATAATAATAATAATAATAATAATAATAATAATAATAATAATAATAATATTTCAAAATTTTCATCCTCAAGTTTAGGTGTGGTAATGCTAGTCGTAGTCAATGAGGAGTTAGTGCAATGAACCGCATAGTTAATCCGTAGATCCCTCTGGAATTTACTTAATTTTGCGAAACTTTTACTTTTCTCCAAATTCTTCATGCACCCACACCAGTCATAATTATGGATTGATTAGAATAGTTTTATAAAGTTTATAACACCTACTTCATTACAACAAGATATGCACAAGAATATGATGCATAGCCATTCGAACATACTTGTTGCATTAAATTGTAACTTAGGGTCAATTGCATGATAGTTAGATCCCTTGGATTTTTCTCATTTATATATCTCAAGCACACTTTCGAACCGTGTCTGCATGTTAGTCTCAATTGTCCCTACCATCTATCTTAGCGAATGCTTATGTGAAATCTAGTGATGCTAAACATTCAACCCCCAATTCCCATAGTTGATGTGATATTTTGTGTTGTCTTACTTGCTTTAAAAACTACATGAGCATTTGGCATTAAGAAATGACTTAGGCCATCTTTGGATCGTTAGAGCCTAAATATTCCCTGACCTATACTAAAAATATCCCTAGTGTCCCCGTTGAGCCTAATGAAAAAGAATGGAGTGTGCTAAGCACACTATTTAAACCCACATTCGCCATCGTTTCTATTACCCACATTAACTTAACCCTAAAAGCCTATACACTTTTAGCCTACCCTTTGAGAGAGTAGGATGTGGGTGGGGAAATTGATTTTGGAGGACCACTTCTTTTCAGTTAGGCTATTTTTCGGAAGACTTCTTCTTTCCGTCGTCGAAAAAAAAAAAAAAAGAAAAAGAAAAGAAAAGAAAAATTATATATCGACGAAAAATGAAACGGAAGAAGAGTGTAACAAAGATTCAAATGGAAGCATAGCTTTCAAGAGAAAAATATATTAGAAAAATCATACTGATAAGAATGATGTGATATTTTTAGAAATATATATTGTCCAAAACAAGTTTGGGGGGGAGAAAGAAGAAAAGTGAAAAGTAACGAAAAACACCCCTCCACTTGTATTCTTTGCAGGTCCTAGCCTAAATAGGGAAAACTTCCTTTTGCTTGGAAGTATGAGGGATAAAGGGTAGTCTTACTCTCTCACTTTGAATTCCAATTCCTTTCCATCAAATCCCCCAACACCTTGGCCTTACATTACAAGCTAAATAAAGACCTAATGATCTTCTTGCCAATGCTTATGTTGTTTTAACTGTCAAGTGAGTAATATGAAATTGATCACACACTTCATGTTCATTATTATTCACCCTAAAGGTCACTGTGTTAGCATAATCTTAGCTATTACAAGTAATTGGGATAGGAGAGCATTGTATGTCATACATAGAAGTGCATAGGATGGATGTATAAGTCTTTGAAATCCTTGGGACCTTTCTGTGTGTAACTGACCGGGTTTGGATGGTAGATCTCATAATTCCTAATGCATGATTTTCTTTTAAACTTTGATTTTCATATGAATGTGGTGTTTAGCTTAATAAAACTGTTTTAGTTAAGATATTTTTTAAGACTGGTGATCATACACACACGGAGAAATTAAAAAAAGTAGTAGTTTTAAGAAAAGATCAGTTGGTTTTATGTGACTAAGCCTATATATGTGGTGAGCATCGAACTGAGATTGCTTTGCATACCATACACTTATAACTTAAGGTTGAAGCCAAAAAGATTTTATGTTTGTTTTTAAGTTTAATTTTTACCTACTTTTGTATTTATCTGTTTTTGTATTTATTTGCTTAGTCGAGTCACTCGCAAGAGTCTCCTTGAGTTTGTGGGTTTATAGAGGAGTGTAAATAGTGTCACCCTCCAAAAATATTTTAATTTTTGTTATTTATATGCTTTTGTATTTATATGTTTTGTTTACTCGTGGACGAGCAAAGTTTAAGTTTGGGGGTATTTGATCGATGTATTTTATACGTCGATTTTATATGCTTCTATGACTTAAATTATGTTATTTCACGAGGCTTTTGGCTACTAATATATGTTTTCGGTGAGTTTTGTAAGTTTCAGGGTTATTAGTGAAAATATGCGAAACTCCAGGGTTTTAAGTGCAAATTTCAAGAAGGGCCAAAAAGGAAAAATGAAGAAAGAACGGAAACTGTTGATTCTGGAGACCTTGCGGATGCAAGGTGCATCAGACCTTGCGACCGCAAGGTAGGCAGTACGGGCAAGTCAAGCTTTTCAAGGCCAGATATACTGGAGACCTTGCGGACGCAAGGTACCCAACACCTTGCGACCGCAACGTGGTCAGAATGCGATTATTTCGGATTTTCACACAGTTATTCGATTGGATTACAACTCCCGGGTATATATTGAAGGCAGATGCCGAGCCAAAAGAAGAGGAGACAGCTGGAAGCTCTCTTTAGTAGATTTTAGGTAGTTTTTAGATTGTATAACGTAGTTAGACTTTGTAATTTCAAGTATTGAAGATCAAATCATGTATCTGATCATCTCCATGTGTTGTTCATTGTCTATGATGAATTAAATCATCCATAATATAGGAGGTGGGAGGTAACTTGTATCAAATTTATGCTTTAATTCGTATATATGTTAATTCAATGTTTGTTGATTGTGTTGTTTATCAATCCCTATATTATTTTGTTTTGAACAAATGAATGTAATCGCAAATAATAAAGGCCTAGTGGTGCGGATAACTGCATGACCAATGTGCATATGTCGTACACTGGCTCACCAACACAATAAATTGGACCTATCGATGCACGAGAGTGATAAGTTAGGACCAGGTTCATATATGATCTAGGTGACAGATAGATCATAAATCTAGGTGACAGCTAGATTGATAGTTCCCGTGCTTAGGATATAGAATGGATGAATTTTGCGGGGATGGAGGATGAACCAATTGTTCAACAGACTATATCTATCTTTAGTGAACGAACCCAAGACATTGAATGATAATTATTATGAATTGAACATAAAAGAGATACAAGTGAAACCCGTAATCCTAGATTGCCACCCACCATAAGATCTTCATATCTGTAATTACTGCTAATTAGTTAAACATCTAAATATAAAAAGTAGTTTAGAGTAGAAATAAATATAAAAACCCCCTTTAGATTAATAATTTGCTATCAATAAATTGCACGGTTCGTGATCATTTGTCTCTGTGGGTTCGACCCTTGCTTCCAATACTATTCTATAATAGTCTTGTCCACTTGCAAGGAAAAAGATTAATTAAAACATCGATCAGCTAGTTAAACCTTCTTCTTGCATTTCTAATTAAGACAAATTACAAAGTTCAGTAAGAAATTAAGAATCACATTGGCAACTAGTTAGTTAATGAATTAAAATAATACCATTTATGTCAAGAATACTTTGCTTTTTGTTCTTGATTCGGTGCCAGAAGAGGTAACCAAGTGCTAAGAGGAAGAGAGTTAGACAACTGAAACTTACCTCCAACGCAATTCCTAGGCTTTTGGAGTAGGATTGACCTGAAAATTCCAGGAGTAGTGTTTCAAAATGATAGTACTAAAATACTGGAGCGATGGAGGGAGGAGAAGGTAGCCATACTAGGTGATGAATTTATTTAGGGCAAAAAAAAGAGGATCTGGCATGGATGATCCAAAGCAACCTTCGGTGGAATGGCTTCCACATATCAGAGGGTTACCCACAATACTGTAGAAACAAACACAAAGAAAAAAATGAATAATTAGCACAAGTAAGAAAAAATCATAAGACTGGAGCCAAATAATTAAGGCACATGTTGAGTTGGATCGTAATTATTTCTATTAATTCCTCCTCGGCCCCAAAACAAATAAAAATAGACACACATTTTGTAACCGTTGTAATAATTACACAATCAAAAACAGAGTTTACAGATAAGGCCATACTTGAATGTTCTGACTGAGACCTTTGGCACAGGTCCACTTAGAGTGTTGTATGACAAGTCGCTGATCAAAAGAGAGGTTTCACAAAACAAAAGCCATTATTCTCCTTTTGAACAAAGAAATCCTAACTCAAAAACAATTTCGATTTTCAAGACAGAGACAACATAAGCAAAATTAGACACAAAAACAAAACAAAACGAAAAAATTACACTCACAAGAGAGTAAGTTAAGAGACTAAAGCTAGAGAAAAAGGAATAGGTCCAGACAAGCTATTGTTGCTCAACCTCATAATTTATATTACATGGCAAAACACGAGATAGTCAATGATAAAAAATAAATTGATAAATACCCATTAATGAGAAATATTTGAATATTGGGGAATTCTTTAGAGAGAGAGAGAGAGAGAGAGAGAGAAAGAAAGTGGGATATGGAAATAACAGATATTGTAGGCCATCCAACAGGCTTAAGGACCCAGACTCAGTCACGTGACCAATGAACCTATTGTTGGACAGATCCAATGTATGGAGGTTTGGAAGATGGGCCAAGCCTGTTGGAATTTGGCCTGTGAAATTGTTGTTCTGCAACAACATACATCATTACAAATGCAAATTATAGAGAGAGATTGGAGATTTTAACAAATGGGTCTTCAAATCTTCACACACAAATCGAAACACAAACACTTACACTTGTCTAAGGTTGGTGAGGTTAGCTATCATCTTTGATAAACCTTGGCTTGGGGCTCCCCTGAAAAGCCCAAAACAATTGGAGGGTCATTTAGTTTTGATTTAATAAAACAGTGAAATCCGTAATACTACTAACAAGCAAAGTAATATTCAAGCGCTAGCAGTATGATAAAAACAACCACAATTTACAGGACAAAATGAAGCAATATTGTTTTAATAACAATAAGCAATCATACCATGAAACTGAATAGACAAGGATCTTTGTTGATGGAACTATTGCTTACACATACCAGTCATTAACAAGATTATTGCTTATTAACAAAATTTCAAGAACTCTTTACTAAGATGCATTTATGGATTCTTCCCTGTTTTTTGTTGTTCCGGAATCATGACACTTTCTAACACTACTAGAAAAATGACCTTTAGTGACGGAATTTTCCGTCGCTAAAGGCGAAATTCCGTCGCTAAAGGCCCCCAGCGACGGAATTTTTCAGTCGCCATTCCGTCGCTAATCCTTCGTCGCTGATGCCGACGGACCGATTTATGTTGCTAAAGGCAGCCTTTAGCGACGGAATTTTCCGTCGCTAAAGGTTGATTTTCAGCGACGGAATTTTCCGTCACTGAAATTCAACCTTTAGCGACGGAAAATTCCGTCGCTAAAGGCGTTTAAAAATTAATTAAAATTGAATTTCAGCGACGGAAAATTCCGTCGCTAAAGGCGTTTAAAAATTAATTAAAATTGAATTTCAGCGACGGAATTTTCCGTCGCTAAAGGCTTTTAAAAATTAATTAAAATTGAATTTCAACGACGGAAAATTCCGTCGCTAAAGGCGTTTAAAAATTAATTAAAATTGAATTTCAGCGACGGAAAATTCCGTCGCTAAAGGCGTTTAAAAATTAATTAAAATTGAATTTCAACGACGGAAATTTCCGTCGCTAATAATGCAAAAAAAATTAAAAAAACCGTAAAAAAATACTATTATTATAAATTTTTATACCTGATAAATATAACAATTAATACAAAACTAAACATACAAACTAAACAATAATATAAAACCAATTAAATACATCAAACTCTAAATGTTATTAACATCAAAGTACCAAATATATACATACAAAATCAAACAATATCAATGTTTCAATTAACTTCAAACACTACCAATAATCAAAATGGGGGAGGGGGGGCTGATCTTGGAAGGTATTTCTGGGAAATGGGGACCCGGTACTACTCGAAGGCGTGTTGGAATACCCATGCGGCATGTGTTGTGCCATGTTTTGCACTGTCGCCATAAGATATGCATATTGCACTCACCAATTTTAGCAACTTATAGATGGGTCCAATAATATATATGATTATCACATAAATAATGAGCGAGTTCAAACATATTAACAAAAAAATAACCCCAAGTAAAACTCATTCAAGTATAATCAAAGTAGGTTTAAAAAGTCAACACTATGAATTAACAGGCTAGCATGTTAAGAAAATTTAATCTAAACATGGATTTAAAACATACAACAAAAGCAACTAATAGCGTGTCAACAAAGATATGATTTTTTTTTCAATATAAGACATGCTAAACAAAAACTAATATCGCAACATGACAAATTTAGGAGTAAAGATCCAAAATTCCAAAAAAGTTATTGAAATTTAAACAAATATTATCTAAACACACTCTTATATGTATCATAAAAATTATAAATAATACAAAAAAAATTACCAGGACTAGAAGTGAGAGACCAGATAGCGGTGAGGTGGCAAATTAGAAGCGATGGGATTGGAACTCTAGCATCAATAAAATACATAATACATAAATTATAAAAAATAACAAAAAAATATATAAAAACTAGTGAAACTATACAGAAATTAAAAAAATACAAAGTGTATAGCATGCACCAACGATTGTATACAGATTAGAGACTGTAAATTCTACATTAACCAAATACAGAGTGTATTGCTACCGTAAACTAATATATACACTAACTGCATACAGAAAAACTCAATGTTTCTTCCAGAAAAAACCTAATGTTCATGGTTTCAATATAAGAAACCCAACTATTTATACTTTCCGGAAAACTGTTTAGAAACTTTGTGTTATGACTGAGATGCCCCTCTTCCATTTTTTCATATTGTTAGGGAAACACATATTTGAGATAATAAAAGTTCATCAAGATCCTTTAAATACTACGTAGGCCCAAGAAGATCAAGTGCAATGGTTCCAATTATGGCAATGGTATCTATCTCCGAGTATGACATTGCCGAATAAGCTTCATAGCTTTTTCCTCGGCCCTAACCTCATTGTTTGCAGTAAAGCATGATCAAGGAACATACAACACGCAATTAAGTCTCCAATTTACAGTTGAAATAATAAAAAATCTTAAAATGCTCACGAATATCAGTATACATGCCCTAATTTTCCTAGTCCGAACCTCATTGTTTGCACTACAACATGGATCAAGAAACAAACATGTAAATAAGTTCCTAATTTACAGTTAGAAATTAAAAATTAAATAAAAAAAACCTTCAAATTTGTAAGAATATCAGTATAGATGCCCTAATTAATCGTAAGCCGATTTTCCGTCTGCTCGAGTTTCTGGCTATGCCAGATCGATTTATTTATTCTCGAGCAGGTCCCTTTATAAAAGGAAAAGAAGAAATTCTTTATATTCATTATCAGTCAAACAGAATGCAAACCAATTTTGCTTGCCATTGGCACATTATCTCAATTCTCAATTCTAGCATACAGAAATCACAACTGACTGAAGCTACAAATGCTACAAAAACACAAATAAAGTTCAATTGCAATAACAAAGACTTCTAGCAAATATCAATCATGGCTAATTGGAGCTTATGACTTGGAGATTGAGTTCAATTATGACCCCAAGCATACCTTAGGCTCTCGACGACACCAGGCACAACCTCGTGCTCCAATTATGACCCCTAGCCGTTGGTGATTCTGTGACGGGAAGAGACCAACAGTGGTGGCGGCCGTGGGTGGTGGCGCCGGAGGCGAGACAATAGATATATATACAGAGAGAGCGAGAGAGCGAGATGGCTAGGGTTTAAGAGAGAGTTTAGTTTGGTGGAGGCTTTGGGCGAACGGGGTGGAGGAGAGAGATCGAGATGAAGCTTGGCCGGCGGCTATGGCGGATTTGGCGAAGACGGCGGCTGAACTGGCCGGAGAAGACGCGGCTGAAGATCGAAGCTTCGAAGCGGCGGCTGATTTGGAGGAAGATTCACCGGCTGTTGGAGATCGATTCTGGTACGGCGGCTTGTCGGAGGGAGAGGACGGATGAGCGATGACAGGGCTGGTGCGGCGGCTTGTCGAAGGGAGAGGACCGATGTCCGGCGGCTTGTCGGAGAGAGAGGACCGATGAGCGATGTGCGGCGGCTTGTTGGAGAGAGAGGAGCGCGATGAGAGAGGATAGGGAGGGAGTGAGTGCGTGAGTTTAGAAAGTGTTTGATATTAGGGTTTTGAGCTGTATTTATACTTAGGGTTTTTTATTATTTTTTTTGGTGTTTTTAGTTGTGGATTTATAATAACAATAATAATACTAATAATAATAATAATTATTATTATATTAGTAATAATAATAATAATAGTAATAATAATAATAATAATAATAATAATAATAATAATAATAATAATAATAATAATAATAATAATAGTAATAATAATAATAATAGTAATAATAATAATAATAATAATAATAATAATAATAATAATAATAATAATAATAATAATAATAATAATAATAATAATAATAATAATAATAATAATAATAATAATAATAATAATAATAATAATAATAATAATAATAATAAATAATAATAATAATAATAATAATAATAATAATAATAATAATAATAATAATAATAATAATAATAATAATAATAATAATAATAATAATAATAATAATAGTAATAATAATAATAATAATAATAATAATAATAATAATAATAATAATAATAATAATAGTAATAATAATAATAATAATAATAATAATAATAATAATAATAATAATAATAATAATAATAATAATAATAATAATAATAATAATAATAATAATAATAATAATAATAATAATAACAATAATAATAATAATAATAATAATAATAATAATAATAATAATAATAATAATAATAATAATAATAATAATAATAATAATAATAATAATAATAATAATAATAATAATAATAATAATAATAATAATAATAATAATAATAATAATAATAATAATAATAATAATAATAATAGTAATAATAATAATAATAATAATAATAATAATAATAACAATAATAATAATAATAATAATAATAATAATAATAATAATAATAATAATAATAATAATAATAATAATAATAATAATAATAATAATAATAATAATAATAATAATAATAATAATAATAATAATAGTAATAATAATAATAATAATAATAATAATAGTAATAATAATAATAATAATAGTAATAATAATAATAATAATAATAATAATAATAATAATAATAACAATAATAATAATAATAATAATAATAATAACAATAATAACAATAATAACAATAATAACAATAATAATAATAATAATAATAATAATAATAATAATAATAGTAATAGTAATAATAATAATAATAATAATAATAATAATAATAATAATAGTAATTAATAATTATTTAGTCTTTCACAATCTTGTTGTCTTTGTTTATCTTGAATTTAATTTATTAAATAGATAAAACGGTTTTATTTGATTTTTTCTTCTTAATTTATATTTTCAATTTATAGCTTTTATCTTTAATTTAATTTAATAAAAAAAAGTGTGTGTGCGTAATGCATAATATAATATTATTAAGTTACGTTACGTTAAGTTAAGTTAAGTTACGCTACGTTAAGTTAAGTTAAGTTACGTTAAGTTAAGTTTAGTTAAGTTAAGTTTAAGCTAAGTTAAGTTAAGTTAAGTTAAGTTAAGTTAAGTTAAGTTATGTGAAGTTAAGTTAAGTTAAGCTAAGTTAAGTTAAGTTAAGTTAAGTTAAGTTAAGCTAAGTTAAGTTAAGTTAAGTTAAGTTAAGCTAGTTCATGTTATAATGGTCCATCGTACTCCATTATACCATTTCGTCAATAGGCGTAGCGTGTTTTCATGTTATAATGGTCTATCGTACTCCATTATACCATTTCGCTAATAGACGTATCGTGTTTCATGTTATAATGGTCCATCGTTATGTTAAGCTAAGTTAAGTTAAGTTAAGTTAAGTTAAGTTAAGTTACGTTACGTTTAAGTTAAGTTAAGTTACGTTAAGTTAAGTTAAGTTACATTACGTTTAAGCTAAGTTAAGTTAAGTTAAGTTAAGTTATGTTAAGTTAAGTTAAGCTAAGTTAAGTTAAGCTAAGTTAAGTTAAGTTAAGTTAAGCTAAGTTAAGTTAAGTTAAGTTAAGTTAAGTTAAGTTAAGTTAAGTTAAGTTAAGCTAAGTTAAGTTAAGTTAAGTTAAGTTAATTAAGTTATGTTAAGTTAAGTTAAGTTATGTTAAGTTAAGTTAAGTTACGCTACGTTAAGTTAAGTTAAGTTAAGCTTAAGTTAAGTTAAGTTAAGTTAAGTTAAGTTAAGTTAAGTTAAGCTAAGTTAAGTTAAGTTAAGTTAAGTTAAGTTAACGTTAAGTTAAGTTAAGTTAAGTTAAACGCTAAGTTAAGTTACGTTAAGTTAAGTTAAGTTAAGTTAAGTTAAGTTAAGTTAAGTTAAGTTAAGTTAAGTTAAGTTATGTTAAGTTAAGTTAAGTTACGTTAAGTTAAGTTACGCTACGTTAAGTTAAATTACGTTACGTTAAGTTAAGTTAAGTTACGTTACGTTTAAGTTAAGTTAAGTTAAGTTAAGCTAAGTTAAGTTAAGCTAAGTTAAGTTACGTTAAGTTACATTAAGTTACGTTACGTTTCGTTAAGTTACGATATGTTAAGTTATACCATCTCGCCAATAGGCGTAACGTGTTTTCATGTTATAATGGTCCATCGTACTCCATTATACCATTTCGTCAATAGGCGTAGCGTGTTTTCATGTTATAATGGTCCATCGTACTCCATTATACCATTTCGCTAATAGATGTATCGTGTTTCATGTTATAATGGTCCATCGTTATGTTAAGCTAAGTTAAGTTAAGTTAAGTTAAGTTACGTTACGTTTAAGTTAAGTTAAGTTACGTTTAAGTTACGCTCAAGTTAGCTTAAGTTAAGTTAAGTTAAGTTATGTTAAGTTAAGTTAAGTTAAGTTAAGTTAAGTTAAGTTAAGTTAAGTTAAGCTTAAGTTAAGTTAAGTTAAGCTTAAATTAAGTTAAGTTAAGTTAAGTTAAGTTAAGTTAAGTTAAGTTAAGTTAATTTAAGTTAAGTTAAGTTAAGTTAAGTTAAGTTAAGTTAAGTTAAGTTAAGTTAAGTTAAGTTAAGTTAAGTGAAGTTAAGTTAAGTTAAGTTAAGTTAAGTTAAGTTAAGTTAAGTTAAGTTATGTTAAGTTAAGTTAAGTTTAAGTTAAGTTAAGTTACGTTAAGTTAAGTTAAGTTACGTTACGTTTAAGTTAAGTTAAGTTAAGTTACGCTTAAAGTTAAGTTAAGTTAAGCTTAAGTTAAGTTAAAGTTAAGTTAAGTTAAGTTACGTTAAGTTACATTAAGTTACGTTACGTTTCGTTAAGTTACGATACGTTAAGTTATACCATCTCGATAGGCGTATTTTTAATGTTATAATGGTACTCCATTATACATTTCGTTAGGCGTAGCGTGTTTCATGTTAGAATGGTCATCGTAATTATACCATTTCGCTAATAGATATGTTTATGTTATAATGGTCCATCGTATTTATTATACCATTTAAGTTAGGCGTAGCGTTTTCATGTTATAATGGTCTATCGTACTCTTATACCATTTCGCTAATAGATTATCGTGTTTCATGTTATAATGGTCCATCGTTATGTTAAGCTAAGTTAAGTTAAGTTAAGTTAAGTTAAGTTTAAGTTAAGTTAAGTTACGTTACGTTAAGTTAAGTTAAGTTACGTTAAGTTAAGTTAAGTTACATTACGTTAAGTAAGTTAAGTTAAGTTAAGTTAAGTTAAGTTAAGTTAAGTTATGTTAAGTTAAGTTAAGCTAAGTTAAGTTAAGCTAAGCTTAAGTTAAGTTAAGTTAAGTTAAGTTAAGTTAAGTTAAGTTAAGTTAAGTTAAGTTAAGTTAAGTTAAGTTAAGTTAAGTTAAGTTAAGTTAAGTTAAGTTACGTTACGTTAAGTTAAGTTACGTTAAGTTAAGTTAAGTTAGAAGTTAAGTTAAGTTACGTTACGTTTAAGTTAAGTTAAGCTAAGTTAAGTTAAGTTAAGTTAAGTTAAGTTAGTTAAGTTAAGTTAAGTTACGTTAAGTTAATTAAGTTACGTTACGTTTCGTTAAGTTACGATCGTTAAGTTATACCATCTCGCTATATGTTTCATGTTATAATGGGTAAGTTATAACATTTTGCTAATAAGAGCGTTAACGTTTTTCATGTTATAATGGTCTATCGTACTCCGTTATACCATTTCGCTAATAGACGTAGCGTGTTTCATGTTATAATGGTTAAGTTACCATTTCGCTAGGTGTAGCGTGTTTTCATGTTATAATGGTTATCGTACTCCATTATACCATTTTAATAGGCGTAAGCGTGTTTCATGTTATAATGGTCCATCGTACTAATTATAACATTTCGCCAATAGGCGTAGCGTGTTTTCATGTTATAATGGTCTATCGTACTCCATTATACCATTTCGCTAATAGACGTACATTGTTTCATGTTATAATGGTCCATCATACTCCATTATACAATTTCGTCAATAGACGTAGTGTGTTTTCATGTTATAATGCTCCATCGTACTCCATTATAACATTTCACCATTAATAGGCGTAGACGTGTTTTCATGTTATAATGGTCCATCGTACTCCATTATACCATTTCGAATAAGCAGTTCGTGTTTTCATGTTATAATGGTCCCATCGTAGTCCATTATACCATTTAAGCCAATAGGCGTAGTGTGTTCATGTTAAGTTAAGTTAAGTTAAGTTAAGTTAAGTTAAGTTAAGTTAAGTTAAGTTAAGTTAAGTTAAGTTAAGTTAAGTTAAGTTAAGTTAAGTTACGTTAAGTTAAGTTAAGTTACGTTAAGTTAAGTTAAGTTAAGTTACGTTACGTTAAGTTAAGTTAAGTTAAGAAGTTACGTTACGTTTAAGTTAAGTTAAGTTACGTTACGTTAAGTTAAGTTAAGTTAAGTTAAGTTAAGTTAAGTTAAGTTAAGTTAAGTTAAGTTGTAATGTGAATGTTTTAATTTTTGTAATTATATTGATGCTAATCATTTTAATTATTGATATTATATTATTAAATTAACATTTCAAATATTATTTTAATTTAATTTCAATTTAAGTTAACGTTGTGTTACGTTAAGTTACATTAAGTTAAGTTGTAATGTGAATGTTTTAATTTTTGTAATTATATTGATGCTAATCATTTTAATTATTGATATTATATTATTAATTTAAAATTTAAAATATTATTTTAATTTAATTTCAATTTAAGTTAACGTTACGTTACGTTAAATTAAGTTGTAATGTGAATGTTTTAATTTTTATAATTATATTGATGCTAATCATTTTAATTATTGATATTATATTATTAAATTAACATTTCAAATATTATTTTAATTTAATTTCAATTTAAGTTAACGTACGTTACGTTAAGTTAAGTTGTAATGTGAATGTTTTAATTTTGTTATTATATTGATGCTAATCATTTTAATTATTGATATTATATTATTAATTTAAAATTTTAAATATTATTTTAATTTAATTTCAATTTAAGTTAACGTATTGATTACGTTAAGTTAAGTTGTAATGTGAATGTTTTAATTTTTTGTAATTATATTGATGCTAATCATTTTAATTATTGATATTATATTATTAATTTAAAATTTAAGCTATTATTTTAATTTAATTTCAATTTAAGTTAACGTTACGTTACGTTAATTAAGTTGTAATGTGAATGTTTAATTTTTATAATTATATTGATGCTAATCATTTTAATTATTGATATTATATTATTAAATTAACATTTCAAATATTATTTTAATTTAATTTCAATTTAAGTTAACGTGCGTTACGTTAAGTTAAGTTGTAATGTGAATGTTTTTAATTTTGTAATTATATTGATGCTAATCATTTTAATTATTGATATTATATTATTAAATTAACATTTCAAAATATTATTTTAATTTAATTTCAATTTAAGTTAATGTTACGTTACGTTAAGTTAAGTTAATGTGAATGTTTTAATTTTTGTAATTATATTGATGCTAATCATTTTAATTATTGATATTATATTATTAATTTAAAATTTAAAATATTATTTTAATTTAATTTTAATTTAAGTTAACGTCGTTACAATAAAGTTAAGTTGTAATGTGAATGCTTTAATTTTGTAATTATATTGATGATAATCATTTTAATTATTGATATTATATCATTAATTTAAATTTAAAATATTATTTTAATAATTTAATTT
>JABEVN020002889.1:0-20036 GCA_013146195.2 Codonopsis lanceolata
AGTCACCAAATGTTGGCACATTGTAAATGTGCACGAAGTCTTACTTTCATAACTGTAAGTACAGCTGACAACGAAAATAAGGCTGTAAGGGTGAATAGTTGTTTAAAAACTTTAAGAATTATTTTGAAAACCAACCGCTCTATCACCGATGAAGAGAATACTATGTATCAACTGTATGACACCGATTTGAATATATATATATAAGGGTTTTAAATAGATCACTTATATAAAGAATGAACTCAAGGACAATATATAAAACAATTAAGTAAATGATTTAAAAATGTAACTGATTGACCTTAAGTAGATTGATATTGCTTAAGTGTGAGAAACCTGCTCTATCACCAAGATATAAGACAAGATATTGGAGCGCGTTTATAGTATAAACTAATACGCCCACTACAAGTTGGTCAAACTTGGATTTTGAGGTGCACTAGATAGTATTTAAACTAGTAATCCACCCGCGTGCGTTGCACAATTTGTATATATGTTAATATGTAAAATCATAAACTCAATTAAAGTTAAATAATATACATTTAAAAACTTTAATATGAAAAAATAAACAAAAATTAATAATGTAAAAAATTAAAGATAAAAAATTCTCATAAATTTGAAAAGTTATTATAAATTTATTTAAATGTATTTCTTTTTCTGAAAGGCATGATTGGATGTAATTGAACCATCTTCGCATTCATTAAGTCAATAATTGATAATAAACTTGTCCCCGCGAATGACATAAATTGATAGATATGATAGTTTTTGATATTTCGACTAATGTATTATATATAAAAATGTTTGTCATTGAAAATACAAACATATAAAAATATATAAATGAAAATTACTTTTACTAAATAGTCAACCATAACACCATTTGTTATATCCAGATAAAGGAGGAATTGAAGTCCGTATAACACTTTAAACACGTAACTCCAATTCTAAAATATTGTAGAACAAATTTTTTGCAACATAATTTTTATATGACTATTCAATTAAAAAACACAAACAAACAAAATTATTAAATGCAACAAAATAATTTATACATGACATTTCAATTACATAAAACAAATCAGTAATTGCGAGCTAGTCCTTTTCCCCAAATTTTCAACAACATAAGTATTACATTTTTTTTCAACTAGAAAAGTCTACATTCATTCAATTGTTCCAGTAATGCCTAAATCATATAAACGGTGTAAATTTTTTTTTCTTCTACCTCATCATCAAGTTTGTCCGAAACCCAAAAAGTATGGTATGGAAGAAGAGGAAATATAGTGGGAAGTTGGGTGGTTACTAAATAATTGTGTCTTCCAACTTTCTTCTTTCCTCATAACTTGTTATTCTTCATCTTCTTCATTTGTGTTTGTGTGTGTGATTCAAAATATATTTACTTTGTGTTTGTGATGCTATGCATGTTAACTGTATGATGAAATGCCCAAATAAGAATTTGTTCGTTGTTGGACACCCTTTTGAAACTGGATAAATCAATTTTGAATCACAATCCATCATTTGTAAATCGTGATGTAGGTCAAATGCATTAATTTTGAATCATTGTAGATTGTATACATGAAAGAAGAGAGATGAAGGTCGAGTTCATTATGATTTGTCACGTGATACATAAATTAGATTAGGTTATTTAAATTGATGCATCGCAATGCATAAATTGATGCAACGCGATGCACTAATTAAATGATCCAGCACCTTCGCCTCATTAAGTGTATCGTAGTCTTTTCGCTTCAAAAAAATGTCTTTTTGCGATTAAAACATAGAGTATTGTAGCGGTTGAAAACTTCATATAGTGGATACATGAATATCTCTTTAAAACAAACAACAATAAAATGTCTAAAAAATACTCTAATTTTCATATAGCCCAAAATTTTCAATTGACTTCATCCAAATTATTCTTATTTATTAATAATGGATGACAAATATTACTAAAATTATAAACAATATAGCTCAAACTGAATTTGTCCCCAAAAAACCCAAGCATCTTCCCTTGTCATACAGATAAAGAGCTTCTCACTCTCTAACATATATATACCCCGGCTAACTCTCACTTACTCACGTAGTCTAAAAGGTCACCTTCCTTATTTTTTAAAAAGTCATGCAATAATTTTGCTATTGGCGATTTATGTGATTTTAATGTTAAACCTATTTTAATAATATCTATTTAAATGTCTGCTTGTTTGCATCATTTTTTAAAGATAGTGTCTTTGACCTAGTTTTGTGTGGAGACAGATGTGTTAACCTAATTTTGTTAATTAGTTTTGGAAGCAGTTTATCATCATGGTGAGCTATTTTATGTAATTTTACGTTTTGTAATTTCATTTAAGAATATAAGATGAAATAACTGAGAACTACTATTCATCGTATGTATTTCGTATTGTTGAAGAGGCTTTTTGGTGCGTTGTTGAAACTTCCTCAAATTGTATTACTTCTAAAACACTAAGATTTGGAAATATAAAGATGATTTTTTTTTAAAAAAAAAAAGCACTTTACAAAATTACATATGAAGGGAATTAACTATGTTCAACAAAAAATTATTTAGTACACCATTTAACTATTTTTTTTAAAAATAAGTCTATTTTTTGGCAATACTTTGATTTATGGGTATTAAGTTGTATTGAATAATATTTAGTGTTACTTGGGAGAGAATTACTTTACCCTCCATATTTGATAATAACATATTGATTTACCATGTACATGTCCATTTCACATTTGCTAAAAACTTAGGAAATACAATCTTATGTACAGTATATTTTGTGTTAGACGGATCATTTTGACCCGACCCACCTTGTGGTGGTGGGTTGAATTGTGAGAGAATGAGGCTCAGTTTTATGAATTGTAATTCGTAAAACGGTCTCACATGAGACCTACCATTCACATTAAACATATTGACTTATATATATATATATATATATATATATATATATATATATATATATACATAAAAAAAATTCTTCCGTATTTCGAATTTCAAAATATGTCAGATATTAAAAAAAATGTATTTCATTTTACAGTATCAACATTTTATTTTTTTAAGATAAAAGTAATATAAAACAGAACCAATTTGAAAGTCAGATGTATTGAGATATTTTCAATTTTTTTAATTAATTATTTGTGAAAGAACAAAAGTAGCTAGGATTCTCCAAGAATTGCCAAACCAATTTCCAATGTAGCTGCCGATGTAGCTACAATGGAAGTCACAATGGTCAAAATAAAAGTGAACAGCGGAAGACTTAATACTAAAGCACGAAAATAAACACAAAGATTTACCAAACAATCTACAAGACTATACTTGTAGGCCTAGCCTCATGGCCAAAAAGATTTCACTTAAAAAGATGAATTATTTTACAAAAAAAAACTATGTGAAATCACCAAACAAAACACTCTCACAAGACAACACGTCTTGGAGAGCACAAACCCCACAGAAAACAGGTATAACAAACGTGGGAAGAAACAAATAGCTTCCTAAAATCAGCTAGGAAGTCAAAACAGTTCCAGCACTTCAATGTCGCTTCCAATGTTATAACATCCGGAGCTACATTCAAAAACTGATGCACATCTAAAACTGAAATCAGGTTCTGGGCTTCTGAAATTTCTGCTTCTGATTTTCTGAATCAGCTCTCTTCTCTCTCACGATGCGCGGATCAGCTGTTGCCCTTTGTCTTCTATTTATAATGCTTGAGGAAACCTACACACAAAGAAGGAATCTATCTCCAAGAAGGACAAAGATTAGAATTGGAAATAAAAGCAACTTCCTTAATTTCCAGATTTTCTTACCATACCAAATAGGATTCTAAGGCACGGTTTTGTTGTAGGATTTGACATAGAATTTGTTTCAAAAAACAACACTAAGATTTAGGTCCAAGAAATCAACAAATCTTTAGGAATATTTTGTTTCTAAAAATGACTCCTAAACTTTAGGACCAAGAAACCAAAAAATCTTTAGGAAAATTTTGTTTCCAAAAATGCAACTAAAGATTTTGTTACCAAATATCCAAAACTTTATGACCAAGAAAGGTGAAACAAAACCAAAATAGGTCATGCCTATTTTACCCTTACAATTTGCATGTGAAAAATGTAATTAATTTATTTTTATATCACCCTTGTTATATGAGTGTACTAAATATTTGTGACGACCCGACCCCAACCCCGATGAGGAATCGCGGGTCAAGCCGTCCATTTAGGACAAGACATGTAAGCAAGGATTCAATTATCAAAACTGATGTGACGCAACATTATACACGTAGCATAACTCGGCACAAAAAAAGGGAATAATTTAAAACTTTGAAACCTGATATAACAATTAAAAGCAAGTAAACAATTCTTCAGCGACTTTACAGCGGGCACCCAACAACTAAACAGTTCATGCTAATATATATACCTCGACGGCTAAACATGTCAGAAAAATAACAAAAGTAAATAAAAGCTAAAGGGATTTTCAGTAGAATTCTAAACAAGTGAACCAAATACAAAAGAGCAAGGCTCGACCTACAAGTGTTGGCAAACAAACTAGAAGTATAAGTAGTACTACAACTTTTAGTCTACAACAAGAACAAGTTACTATAACAACACATTCCCAAGCGAAGTATAATTGACTTATTTTAACCCAAACATCCTTGCAAAAGAGAAACCAAAAGAGCCAATAGATCCAACGCAACCACCTCTATGAAAGCGATCATGGACAAGAGTAGACAAGAATCCTTAACGAGACGGGCCTGGACGATTCAGATCTAAAACAGTAAAAGGGAGAGGGTAAGTCATAAAGACTTTGTAAGCTACCAATATACATGACAGAATATAATGTAAGGCATACATAACACGTTATCATATTTGGTTATCAAGCAAGATCATACTAGCATGTAGTTCTCATGTCGCGATGCACGTTGGTTCACATAAGTGCGAAAGTAACTCACATAGGATAAGGATATGCTATGGAACCGGTGCCGCATCATAGAACCTAAAATAGACAAGGTTATCTTGAATGTATTTGTCGGATGTACGTGTACGATACATCGACCATGATAGTATTGTTCCAAGTGCCCTTTGGTTACGAAGAGGTACTCTTTTCCACTGTGATCAGTAGTGAAGGGTGTGTGCAAGGTTATGGTGTGGCGACCTATCACTACCATGAATCTTACAATTCATGACGGCGATGCATCGTTGACCATCAAGACAATTCATGTATGTCATCTGGACTAATGGTATGCCAAGTGGATATTTACTTGTCACTAAAAATCAAGTAAGAAGCGAGTTCGACAAGAGTGAACTCGTCCGAGTCAAATAGATGTTTACTCACATAATAAATCAAGTAGGGAGCGAGCTCGACAAGAATCAAGTAGGCATGTTACTCTACGATATACAATTCAAGCATAAGGATCGATCACATTAAGAATTCTCGAAAGCTAGTCTACAATTCAATCGAGCTCTAAACGTCGCAGTGATTGATTGTAGAGTCGGTATTGTTCAATGACTCTCTAAGGGCAACTCCGTTGAGTTATCGCTAAATTATCATCAAGTAGAGGATGAATGCTATATGCATTTAATTACTCCTTTCTATGTTCTTGATTCATTTACAATTAGACTACTAAGTCACTTATGATTTTAGCCTATCAAGATCAAAGTTCCCCAATTTGTGAACCCTATAATAATCATTTCTTTGAAGTTCCAATTTACAACAAGTCCAAGAACAATAGTTACTCCAAATCCATTTTAGAGCACATTTGATTATAGACACAAGTCCAAAATACCAATTACAAGTAATTAACCCAAAATTTACAGAAATTTATCTTGAGAATTTTCAAGTTATTAACATGGTGCATGTCTTCTTAAGCATGTATCTAGAAACTATCATGAAGGGAGCATGCTTGATATTGAGCATACAAAAACAGGGGATTGGAAGCTTACCTTGCTCAAGATCAAATTGTTGGATGATAAAACAAAGTAAAGATTGTTAAACTAGAGAAAAAAGGCTTCGATTTGGTGGTCTTGAATCGAAAATCGAATGGTTGGATCTCCGGCAATCAAGCAACCAAGGTAAGGCACTTCAAGACTCTCTTTCTCTCTCTAGGAACCTAGTAACAACAATGGTGGAAGAACAATGGTTGTCAAGGTTGAGATTGGGAAGGTTGAAGTCACAAAATGGTCAATCCAAAGTATGAGTTATGAGACTTCTAATTGGTGGATTCATGAGTGCCCTTGATTAAAACTCATCAAAGCGTTGAAAATAGACTCAAAAGGGTCACAATTTAAGTTAGGGTTTGAATTGGGTCGGACATGATTCAAGGGTGCAAGCCAAAACTCAACAGATCAGAAAATCTCATAGTGCTGGAACGGGGGCAAGCAGTTGCTTACAAAGGAGACCAAGCGAGTGCTTGGTCTTGCTAATCAGGATGGGTATGTACTGGAAAATGCGCGGTCGCTCGGCCTCTTGACTGAGCGAGCGCTTGGTCTTCTGAATGGTGAAAATGGCTTGAAACATGGTTCAAAAGGTACCCAACTCACCCACAAACATTCCTAAGGTCAAACCCTACTCAAAGCACAACCGAAACACTCCCGAACAACCCTTGAAACATGCAGAAACGAAGATCGAAACACATAACGAAATCAAACAATGCAAACACCAATCAAACCAAAACTAAACAAGCTTAGTTTATCATCCCTAATACATGTGAAGGACTACAACACAAGGTCTAAAACTCCAATTCAACTTCCTACAAGTCAAATACATAAGTAACACAGCCAACGAAGGCAATCTGAGAGACCTTAAGACTCAAAAGATCAAACGAAGCAACAATGTTTCTAAACTCTCAACCAGGCATACCATGACCAAGATTGAAGTTATAAAACATGCAAGAAGGGTACTAAGACTCTATTAGGACTTAGTTAAGTGCTAAGGAAGCTAAGGCGATACTCAAAGCAACCACAACAAAGCATGCAAAGTATAGAAGGTATACAAGCGACTATGATTGTGAGAACCCAAACCCATTACTTGTTTTATACCTTAATAACATGTTTGTATTATGCCTTAACATGTTAGATACTTCTATTTGTCCATGTCATGCTCACATTAGAGTATTACGTGCCTAGTTGCTTGAATACCTTCTATGCATTGCTTGCCTTGCCGTTGTACTTTGAGTATTTGCCTTAGCATGTTTAGCACTCAACCAAGACTTGTTAGAGTTCTATTGTCTTCATAGATGACCTAGAACGTTCACCTTGATCATAGTAAGCTTGGTTGGAAGTTTAGAAACCTTCTTGCTTTGTTTTGGCCTTAGCGATTTCCCTCGTCTCCCGTATTGCTTGTATTTCGTCGTGCGATGTGTTCATTGAGTTCCCGGCCTTGTATTCAAGTCATAACCATGTTTAAACAAGTCGTTTCTATGCCCAAGTTATCTTAGTTTTATTGATGTTTGATTCGTGTTTGTTTCGTCAACCAATCGTCGCATGATTCGAGCCTTGTCCTACCTTGTTCCGGTTGTTGTTCGGGTGTGTTTCTGACTTGTTTTGAGTTGTGTTAGACCCTAGAATGGTTGCCCATAAGTTTGGGACCATTTAGGACATGTTTAGGCCAAGTTTTGGAGGTCCAGAAGCCCAGGCGCCCGCCTGGCATCGAGTGAGGCGCCCGCCCCAAGTGCTGAGAGCAATTGCAATTTGGAGACAGCCCCAGAGGTTGTTGAGGCGCCGCTGGGAAGGCTGAGGCGCCCGCCTCAACATAAAATTCAGCTACGGGATTTTTTTCCCTGTTCTGCTATGTCCGACTTTTGGCACTTGAAACCCCATCCTAATTGACCCTAAACCATCCTATTAGACCCTAATTGAGTGGGATTAAGCCTAACCTCAATCAACCTCCACTTGACAAGTGGATTTGGAAGCTCCCTCCTTGTGACAAGTGGAATTCCACCCACTTCATGCAAAATATAAAAGCCTCCCATTGTTTTAATCAAACTTAAAACTCCATTTTCAGATCATCTTCTTCTCTCTCTTGCCAAGCTTTGTGTGTGTAGAGAAAAGGTGAGACTAGTGTGTGTTTCTTCCATAGATTGAGCTCCCGACCTTCGATTGCCAAACCGAGACCACCGAAGTGAAGCTATCGTCGAGGAGCACGTTTCCATCCGAATAGTTTGTGCTCATTCCATCTTTTTCTTGGGTGTAAGGTAAGCTATTGATTCCCCTTAGGATGTATGCTAGAAATGCCATGTCCCCCTCTTCTTATGATTCCCATGCTTCTACCATGCCCATGCCATGATTGATGATGACTTGGTCCTTTGAGATTTTGAATAACATGTTCATCTTGTTAATTTAGTCCTATGCCTAGAATTAAATGTGTTCTATGCCCCCTTAGGAACAACTATTGTTCTTGGACTAATGGATTTTGACAACTTTTATAGACTATGATTTCTAGGGTTTCATATGCCATGAATTGTTCATCCTATTGAATTGGGTCCTATGCCTAGAATTGAATATGTTCTATGCCTCCTTAGGAACAACTATTGTTCTTGGACCAATGACTTTTGATAACTCTTGGAGATGATGATTTCTAGGGTTTCACTTGCTACAAATTGTTTATCCTATTGATTGAGTCCTATGCCTAGAATTGAATATGTTCTATGCCCCCTTAGGAACAACTAATGTTCTTGGACTAATGACTTTTGACAACTCTTGGAGATTATGAATTCTAGGGTTTCACATGCTATGGATTGTTCATCCTATTGATTGGGTCCTATGCTTAGAATCAAATGTGTTCTATGTCTTCCTAGGAATAACTAATGTTCTTGGACTATTGGCTTTTGATAACTTTTGAAATATTGATTCTAAAGTTCCCTTGAATTATGAAATGTTGAACTTATGATAATTCTTGATTATGGTTGTTAAGTGGATTAACGGCCTAGTTACTCGATACGATAACTTAGAAAAGGGTTTTGGATGCATTTAGCATCTTAACTCTCTTGGATGAATTGTTAGAGACGACTCATCGGAGTCAAACTTAAGTGAGCCATTGAACAATACCGGCTCAATGATCAATCCCTACGACGTTCTAAACACGTTCCTCTAAGAATGATAATTCTAGACTCTTGAGATTTGGATTGATTACCTTGCTTGATTCTTGATGTCATGTAATGGAATGCCTATTTGACATGTTGAGTTCGCTCTTGTCGAACTCATTCTTGCTTGATTATTGATGATAATTCTAGACTCTTGAGAATTGGATTGATTACCGTGCTTGATTCTTGATGTCATGTAATGGAATGCCTATTTGACATGTTGAGTTCGCTCTTGTCGAACTCAATCCTACTTGATTATTGATGAGAATAATTTACTTGTCATGAACGAGATCGCTCTTGTTGACCTCGTTCACTACTTGATAATTTGTTAAGTAAACACTACTTGGCATTTGCATGAGTCCAGCTGGCATACCTGTCTTTGTTCACACACGCCTCCACTGTGGCCACAGTGGGGAAGTAGCCCCTTTGCTGTAACCATTAGAGCATCATTGGTGTGTCTATCCCGGGCATCTCCTCGGAAGATCGATGTACTTACACACATTTGATACCCGCACATTCCAGATAACGCTTGTATGCAGGAACTACGTAGCGGCCCGGCTCTCCATATATCCTTATCCTATGTGATTTAATTATGCGCACTTATGTGAAACAATGTGCATCTTGGATATATGACCTCTATGCTTATGTGACGATATCTTGCCTTGTATGTTGCATATTGCCATGACATGCATGATTGATAGCTTACAAGTCTTTATGACTTACCCTTTCCCCTTTACTGCTTTAGATCCTAGCAAGACAGGTCCTGCTCGTTGAGATTTGATGTGTTCGTGCTTTGTGCCCTCTTTGGTCCGCCGTTGATATCTGAAGAGGTGGTTTAGATGTCCTCTTCCTCTTGTTTTATATTTTGTAAGGACGATGGGTTAAAGCAAGTCAATTAGACTATGCTTGGGTATTTGTATAGAACTTGATCTTGTAACTCTTGTTAGCTACCGGTAGTTATATCACTTGTAGTACTTGAAATCCCTTTTGTGCCGGCATTGTGTACGCCGAGCTTTGGTTACCTTGTTAATATTCCACTACGTTTAAGTCTTCCGCTGAGCATCCTATTAGCTCTTATTTAATTCCTGTCCATAAAATGTTAGCTTGGGTTCCGGCATGTAGTGTCGCCGATGACTTGGATTAATTGCTTAACTGTTATATCAGGTTTGAAAAGTTTTAAAAAATTCCGGCCTTTTGGTGCCGAGGCGTGCTACGTCTCTAATGTTGCGTCACGTCGTTTTCTTAAATTAAGTCCTTGCATGTTACTTGTCTACTTGTTTCCCTCCTATTTGGGCGGTCCGACCCGCGGTCCCACCTCGGGCCCGGGCCGGGTCGCCACAATGATCATAGTCAACCTAATGCAAGCATGATATGAACAATATGAACTCTTTAACATGTTAAGACACATAATGAGCTTGTTATAATGATGTTATACAAGTAATGGGTTTGGGTTCTCACAAAATTAATATAGGTAATGTTAATGAAGAGAAGATACCTTGGATTAGCATAGATAATTTTTTTTCCCGATAGAAGTTTAATTTACTAAAACACACATACAAACATGTTATCTTCAACATTAATTTTGCCTACCCTGCAGTGGAATTTTGAAGACAATTTGTTAAATTTAATGTAGAGACATTGAGTCTATCCGAAAATGTTGTGATGGTTTAATTAGCAAGTGGAAATGAAAGTGATGATCTTGAATGATGATTAGTTAAATTATCAAAGCTATTAATCTGGTTGGGTGAATTGAGATGGAGTTCATTGAAAGTGATTCATTAGTTAGTGCTTTGATAATTCCATATATCTAGTAAACATGACAGAAAATGAAAGTACATTCACACTTTTGTATTTCACGTATTGTTTAGTAAATGAATAATGAAAAATAAATTACATGTTTGGAAATGAAAATTTTAAATTGTATATATTTTCAATTTAAAATATTCTCAATTTCTCATTGTTCATGTATATTTTGTTGACATATCATAATTTATCGATTTTTTTTTCAAAATGCAGATTCTAGGAGAATGGTGAAATGATTGATTTTATCTATGTCTAATGCAAAAGGCATCAGTAAGTAATAAACTCTACTTCAACCATCCAATTTATTTAGTCGTTGAATCAAGAAAACATAAATAACAAACAAAACAAAGATTCAATAAAATTGTTAATTTAATACCATAATTAAATGTGACTTTTCACTAATGGTGGCAATTAACTATGTTGAAAAATAATTTTTAATTTGACGCGGTAATTGGTTCAGTTTTTTAATTACTTTACTTATTTGTTCGAATTAGTTCTCATTTTATACTCATAGATAATGATTTAATTAGGCTTTATTTATAACTATTCAACAAAATATGAAATAATTAGATTACTACAATTATCTTAAGTTTGCTAATTCTATAAAAAAGTAAACTCCTAGAGAATGATTTAATTAGCTTTGATTTATAACTGTTCATTAAATTGATTTGATAAAATCAAAATTGAAAAATTTGTAGTCACAGTGCATATGAAAAAATAAATATAGTATGTGTATGTTTGAAGATAATAGAATTTTATTAAATTTAGCACATACACTAAAATATGGAGTTTATTTAAATTAATGCGTAACAATATGATTAATCTTCTTGCTATGAATAACTTTAACTATTTGTTGATTATCGTATTTTATTTCCGACATCTTTACTCCCATGCAATGCATATGTTTAACCAATTTATTGATTACAAAGATACCCTAGGAATTTAATAACTTTGCATATATATGATAAGAACAAGAGAATTTAGAGTAGAAGTAGAACAACTTTCTTTATAATAAGACTTTATGTAGGAAGTTAAACTATATATACAAGCTAACAAACTGGAAAACACTAAAGATGCAAGATTCCCACAATTTGGCTAAGGTAATTACCAATACATCATGGGTACGTGGGTGTAGCTAGATTATAACCATATCATTCCTCCGCCCTTGTATCATCCTTGTCCACAAGGATAAAGACCAGAGTCATCCTCGGGAACAAGTCTGTTGATACTGAAGACGGAAAGAGTAGCGTCAATCCATTTGGGCGGTGGTAATCATGTTCTTGTCGTAGTCAACGTCAAACCCAAACCTGTCATTTGCTTTATTGTACACCTCTTTAGGCACCTTTTGAGCCTCCTCACCCATTCCAACAGCTTGTGCACCATGGCATGGAAAGAGGGAAGAAGGAGGCCCAGAATCGTGTGAAGCAAAATTGGGACGTGGGGGTGGTGGTTGTGCAAAGTTGAAAGTTATGGCGGTGGCCATTTTGAAATGAGTAAATGGGTTGATGTTGATTTTGCAATTGTTGCGTAGAGAATGGAGTTCGTTGAGGATCGATTTCATGGAAGCATGAAATTGATCAAAATTTAACTCGTGGCGGGCTAAAGTTTCATACACGTAGTTACGAAACTCTGTATGTAATTTTTTTCCGAGAGTTCATTATTGGAACCGACTCTGATACCAATGATAATAACATAATTGATGGGAAGATAGAACAATAGAATTTTGAGTAGAAGTAGAGCAACTTTAATAAGACTTCTTGTTGGAAGTTAAACTATGTATACAAGCTAACAAATTAAAAAAACACTAAATATTCATGATCCCCACTATTTAGCTAAGGTAACTACCAATACATTATGGGTACGTGGGTGTAACTAGATTATAACAATATTAATATAATTGTTTTCAGTTTATAGTAGCTCCGTGATCTCTAGAAGTAAAAAAAAAGGACCATGCACATGAAATCCTAAGCAATCAAAATAGAAAGAATACATCTTGGCATTGTGAAATATACATTTCGCACAGAAAATCAATGGGCTATCTCCGATGGATGGTCAATTATATATTTAGGCATACACTTGGTCAGGTTGATGTCTCTAATCAAACTAAGAGAGGGGGCCATCCTTGAAGATTGCTCGATAAGTAAAGAGCCAAGGAACTATCCAACTGCCCTAGGCGTCCAAGACGAAGAAATTAATCTTCCATGATAATTCATGTAATTATTTTGATAATTTATTCATTTCTCATTCAATTGATAAATTGTTATTAAATTTAATAATTGAAATAAATAATTATCTATTAATTCATTGAATTTTCAGTAGTTAAAAAATATACCTTTTTTTATATTATTAAATGTGAATGAGGCCAGAAATTGATTGATATATATGGTTATCGATCAATTGTATAAAGTCAAATGAAGAATGCTAAAAAAATTTGAATTTATTTATCTAATCAATTTTGATTACAAATTCGTTTCAATTCCCAAAGCAAAAACTAAACAAAATAAAAGCGTTGCCATTTTTAGAAAGTACATTTTGGCGGGAACTTTTCAAAAATCGCACATATTCTTATATATATATATATATATATATATATATATATATATATATATATTCTAAGTGATCACTAACGGATCTATGTACAACAAAAACCAGTGTTTAAGGAGTAAGATTGTGAGAACAATCAAACTCGTGCAATAATCAAGTTTTCCTAAAGATTAGGAAGAAGTAAAGAATGGAACACAATGATTGTTTTAAACACGAACTAGAAAAAAATAATATGTGAAGGAATATCTAGTAAGTGTTTAAGGACTGGAACACATCAATGAAAGAATTGTTTGAAGAGGTATGTTGAGTATCCGGTCCTAGGTTGAAACAGATCAAAGAAAGAATATTATGTAAGTGAAGAATGATAGCTTCAATCTCTCTATCCTCTATGTTCGTATGTCTTCCACCACCACCTTTTTCAATCCTTGTTTCAGAGCTTATTTATAGAGATATTTGAATGGTAGCCATTTTGAGCGAATAATGGAGATCTTGAAAATAGTTGTTTTTAGAGAGCAAGGCTGAATCTTGATTTTGATATAAGAGATGATAAAATCTATCTTTTAATGCATAGATATCTTGTATAGGATTTTGATGACATCTCCTAGTATAAGATAATAAATACGGTGGTTAGCTAGAAGACATGGAATAGTAAAACATTTAAAAAAGATATAAAAAGTCTTTTATGAATAGTTCTATGTTTGAAATATGCTGACCAATAATGATTAAATATCTTGGGAGTGAAGGCCACACGTTTTTTTATTAAAGAAATCCGTTTTGAAAACCTTAACAAAAGTTTGAACATATTACTTTTTCAGAGTAGTATCTATTAAAGTATAGTGTTTAGCAGATAGAGATTAAATACAATTTAGGAAGGCATAGTCAGCTAAGCACCTTTTATCGACTAAGTTCAAGTAGATAAGGAATATGCATTTAAGTAAGGCTGCTTTAACTAAGTTTTAGGATAAGCTAGCTTAAGTGGATAGAATAATAGTTGTATTCTATCAGCCGAAGATTTTTCGGCAGATCAAATTTTAGATAATAATTAACTAATGTCTTTGATATCAATTTTCATCAAGGAAGATGTTTACACACTCCTCCTACAGATTTCACTTAAAGTCTTAAGAATATTTAGTGTTAAACCAGTAAGTGAGATATGATAAAAAGCAGGGGTGGTAAATCGGTTGTGCTGGGCTGTTATCAGGCCGGCACGATAACATCACGACACGATAAGCACGAGCACGAACACGGCACGATAAGCTTATCGTGCCTAATATTAAAACTCAAACACGACACGATAAAAACACGAAAAACACGGCACGACACGATAGACACGATAAGCAAAAAAACACGATTTATTTAGTCAGACTCGTTAAGCCCAATAAACATTATAAAATATATAATTTTGATTTTTTAATACATATTTTGAAAATTTATCAATATAAATAGTCAAATAGTTTAAAAGTCATAAATTTTCAAATGATAAAACTATGAAATAATCATGAAAATAGTTCGAAAGAAGTAAATAACCCCTAGTAAATTTTTAAAAATATATTTTTAAAACATATATATTTTAGTTATCGTGTCTTACCGTGCTTATCAAGCCAACCCGATAACAACCCATTTTTTATCGTGTCTTATCGTGTTGGCTCTATAACGGCCCAAACCCGATAAGCCTCAGCCCAAACCCTATAATTTCGTGTCGTGTTCGTGTCAGTCAATCGTGTCGTGCCTCAAATTGCCACCCCTAATAAAAAGTTTCATGTTTATCTTACAAGTTGTTTATGATCTAAAAATCTTCTTTAATGGTTTTAAGTAAATCCTATATAATCATGTATCAACAATAACCCATTTTATTTTTGATAGATTTAAATCGCGAATCAAGCTGAAAAATGGAGACGTTTCAAATTGCTAAGCTTCCAAGATTTAACCTACAATTGTGTGGGAAAGTTTGGAACTAAGGGCTTGTTTGGTAGTCGGATAAGGATAAACAGTATTATTAATCTCAGTACTATTAGTACCCTCGCTATTAATCATCACTTATATATCGGGGATAATTTTGAGATTACAAATGTTAATCCCAATTTTTTTTTAGTGAGGGCGCTAATAATACCACCCTCCCCCTTGGTATTAATAATGAGGGGATAATGACTTTATCCGGATAACTCGTGTTATTAGTCCGGACCACCTATTATGTACCAAACATCAGACAATTCGGCTTATTAATCCTATCTGACCTTAATCCTCGTTACCAAACGACACCTAAGGGTCGTATTTATAATGGTTTGGAGTTTAAAAAAACGTGTCACGTGTATATCAGTCTTTCCACGTATTGTCTTGCAAATTTTCTTTTGTTTGGTTTGTTTTTTATTTGTTATAATGTGAGAGAGTTGATAGCTTTTTGTTACACCTGCTTTTGAGACTTTCTTTGTATTTGAAAATCAAATATTCTCTTTGCTATAAAGAGATGCATTCCTTCCAAGCAACTCACGTTTTTGGCATTTGAGTTTCAGGAGCAAACTGGAACTCAAGTCTTTTCCGCATTCATCAACATAAACACATGAAAGTTGGAATGGCCATTTAAACTAAGGTTAGCACATGTTTACAAATTACAATGTACCATTTATATGTAATGGTAACCATTTATAGATAATGCAACAAGAAGGTGGTCTCCTGTAAGACGGTCTTACGGATTATTATCTGTAAGACGGAACCCTATTTAGAAATTCGCAGATTAATAACTAAATATGTTAATAAAAAACATAATAATAAGTTTGGCAAGATGGTTAGAAGTGTTGCTTGAATATTGAGTCCATTGGTGGTCGGTTGTTTGAAACCTCTTAACTTCTAATCTAGTTTTAATTCTCATTAATGAGAAGTTCCTCTATTTGCTCTGGTGCTCCTGCACTTTCATTGTTTGCCCCCGAAATTCTTATGTTTCTCACGCCTTGCAGTTTAATCCTTTGTCACTTTTTAGTATTAAATGTGTCACTTTTTAGTATTAAATGTGTCATTTTTTAGTATTAAGAGTGACACTTTTTAATATTAAATGTGTCACTTTTTAGTATTAAGAGTGTCACTTTTTTAGTATTAAATGTGTCACTTTTTAGTATTAAGAGTGTTACTTTGTATTTTAATGAGAATTATATAAATTTCCTTTTATAGTGTCACTTTCAACCTTAAAATGTGTCACTTTTATCTTTTCAATGTGTCATGTTTGCCTTTATATGTGTCATTTAACATTTCGTTAAAGTTCATTAGGGTTCGTCAAGTATCCCAAGGCAATTGATGCTAACGGATGGCTAACGGAGCTGACAAAAAATTAAACTATAAGGCCTCCCAACAATTGCCCGCTTTAAGCAGGCGAATTCCCTCCGGTATTCATGTACCCTCAAAGCAAGCGAATGAAGAGTAGAGGGCAGACGATTAGGCAGAAAGCAGGTATAGCCGCGAAAATCTGTCCCACCGACATCACCGTCGACAAGATCATCATCGTCCCAGCCAAGGTTTGGCAGTCAACGTTAGTTTTAAAGTGACACTTTTTAGTATTAAATGTGTCACTTTTTAGAATTAAATGTGTCACTTTTTAGCATTAAGTGTGTCACTTTTTAGCATTAAGAGTATCACTTTTTAGTATTAAATGTGTCACTTTTTAGTATTAAATCTATCACTTTTTAGTATTAAGGGTGTCACTTTTTAGTATTAAGAGTGTTACTTTGTATTTTAATAAAAATTATAATAAAATTTCTTTTATAGTGTTACTTTTAACATTAAAATGTGTCACTTTTTACTTTATATTTTAAAGTGACACTTTTTAGTATTAAATGTATCACTTTTTAGTATTAAATGTGTCACTTTTTAGTATTAAGGGTGTCACTTTTTAGTATTAAGAGCGTTACTTTGTATTTTTAATAAAAATTATAATAAATTTTCTTTTATAGTGTAACTTTTAACATTAAAATGTGTCACTTTTGTGTTTTCAATGTGTCACGTTTGACTTTAAATGCGTCATTTAACATTTCGTCAAAGTCCGTTACGATCCGTCAAGTATCTCAAGGCAGTTGATACTAACGGATGGTTAACGAAGCTGCCAAAGGATTAAATTGCAAGACGTAAAAAATATAAGAATTTCAGCGGCAAACATTGAAAGTACATGGGCACCGAAGCAAATAGACGAATTTCTCATTATTGAAACTAAATATTGTAAGCTTCAAAGTTTTGAACCCTTGACCTCCACTCACTTCACCCTAAAGGGACGCAACCAACCAACTCAGCTAATATACAATTATGATATTTATTAACATGCTTATTTATTAATCCGCGAATTTCTAAATGGGGCTCCGTAAGACCGTCAAAATACCTTTATGAAATTGTAATAGTAATTGTAGTAGTAGTGATTGTCAAAATAATAATAATAAAAGTATTGATGATACTACTATTATTTTTGTTGTTGTTGCTTTTGTATTATGATTATTATTATATAAAATACAATTTTATCACCATTATAAAATATAAGATTCTAAGTTTTTATCCTAACGACGTTAGCATAAACGTTAAATTTTGGACTGTTTAGTATTAAAAGTCTAACTTTGAGACTTTTTAGATAGAAAAATTATTTTTGAAATTTTTTGAATATGAGATTTTTTTAGTAGGATTTTTTGATATTTTTCCACCTAATATTCTCTCTTTCATATTTTTGTATAAAATTTTCTTCCTAAATATAGATAGATTTTTGTTTATATTTTATGTTGATATTCCTTTTCGTAAAGAGAAATTGAAAACTTATTTGGGAGAGAGATAAAAAGGGGAACGAAATCAAAAAAGGAAATGTAAAAATTAAGAGTTACCCCTACCAAGTTTAAACCCTAATTATGATGGTGAAAGTTAACCACCGCCTGGTGAGTTAGAACCCAAAAAGGCAGAGCATAGAGACAGACACGTGTATGTGCAGGCATTTACAAGCATTACCCTTCAGACAAAGAGACATACGCAAGCCTAAAAAATACTCCTTCCGTCCCTAAATTATCGTCATCCTTTTATTTTTCGTCCGTCCCAAAATAATTGTCCATTTTAAAACTTACTTTTTTAGAACATCACTTTTACCACTTTACCCTTACTTTTTCACCCTACTTTAATTATGAGCCACATATACATGGGCTTTAAAGGAAACTATACATTAAACCAATATTAATAATCCAGTCAAATAGGTTTTCTTAAACGGTGCTTACTATACATTAAACCAATATTAATAATCCAGTCAAATAGGTTTTCTTAAACGACCGGGTCAACCAGAACAATAAATTAGGAATGGAGGGAGTACATAATTTGACTTTTCAACAAAGATAAAAAGGGAAACCAGATTTTAAAAAGGAAAGGATAATTAAGAGTTGCCCCGACGATTCCCAGGTTTGAACCATGGTGATTGGTGAAACGTAACCACCCCTAGTGTGTTAGCACCCAAAAGGCCAAAACACACACACACACACAAACATTCATAAAAAGGATTCGTAAGAGTCCCGGGAAGAGATCCTTAGTCAGCCAAAATTGACAGCCCTCCATGGCCATGCTTGTGTTAGAGAGAGAAATAAAAACCCAAAAGAAATTGGATTCAGGAAGCCCCATGCCATGGCATTACCTTTTTAGTTATAAACTACAAACATTGGATTCCATTGCTAGTGTAGCTGCAGTGTTATCACTAAACACAACTCCTAGAGAGCACAAAAGGCCGGTGGCCTCCATTGCTCATTCTGTGGTGGGTCTTCTCTGTGATTCTCGAATCAGTTTTTAGTCTCTTTCACTCTCACCAAATATTTCAATCTCATTCAATTGCCAATTTTCTGCCAATAGCTAACATTGTGAATTGTCGACATAACTTCTTGTCCATTCACTATTCTACTCTGTTTGAATGCCCTGCCTCTGCCTCTGCCTCTGCCTGTTGGTTCCATGAAGAAACAGAACAAAATCTAGCAACCATTACTCCATAAAGATGCAGAAACTCTCCCCATTCATGATGATTATGTCTTTACGAAAGCTGGAATTTGGAGCCAGATTAGATTTTTGTGGCTTAATCCACTTTTCAAATTGGGTCGTACTCAGAAACTTGAATTTTCCCTTATACCTTCTATTCCTCTATCTGAAACAGCCGATGAAGCTTCACGTCTGTTGGAAGAATCACTTCAGAAACAAAAATATGTCTTGCTTACTACTTAATGCAATAGTACACGCTATCAAGAGACCGCCGGCTATTAATGCAATTTTTGCTGGTATTTCTTACATTTCATTAATTCTATTTCTGATCAAGTTCTTTAGTTGTTAACATGTTATGTTTAGCATGTTTATTAACATGGTACTGTTTGAATGTTTGATGTCTTTTAGGAGTCAATACAGTTGCTTCCTCTATTGGCCCCTTCTTAATCACAAATTTCGTGAATTTCTTATCAACAAATCACAGCCGTTGAAGCTGCCATCAATTGAGCTCAACAATTTTGATGAGCTTATGGATTCCAAATTTTGCTATCTTGTTATGCTTTAAAGATAATGTTTTGAACCTGGTGCTTCGAGAAGCCTTTGATCCTGCCTTACTATCTCTGCAAGCTGACATTTGTTCAAAACCTGAGATATCAAATTGGTTAGTGAAGATTAACCTCCAAATGG
>JABEVN020002890.1:0-20028 GCA_013146195.2 Codonopsis lanceolata
GCTCTGCTTCAAAAAAAAAATAATAATAACGCCACACAATTTTCGACCAAAAGAAATATTGCCTTCCCAATAATCCAACCGCTATGCATAGAAACCATAGGCATATCTTTGAATAATAGATTTCAATTATAGGTGGCATTAGCGGGGTATGAAAAGTCCGACTTGATACCATATTTACTTCTCACAAAGTTAGCACATAAAGAAGGGCTGCAGCGGACCATGCAAGTTTAGCGTGCATGGAGGTCATGGCCGACTCTAAAGATCGTAAACCCAAACCACCTTCATCAATCGGCCTACTGAGCACGATGCCAAGGAACCCAATGATGTCTAGACTCCCATTCGCACTCCATAAGAAGGCGACCATGTAACCCTCTAAGCGCTTTAGCACAACTTAGGAATTTTGAGAGGCTGCCATGATGTAGATTGGCATACTAGCCAAAGCCGGTTGGAGTAGAGTGATCTTACCACCAAAGGAAAGAAGCCGAGCCTTCCGACCCATCAATTTTCCGTCGAAAACGGACCTCCAATTCTTCAAGTACCGCATGTTTTATCCGCCGAAACAAAGGAATACCCAAGTATTTGATAGGAAAATAAGCTCGTGTGCATCCGGATCTCGAAGCAATAAGGGAAGCCATACGGCGGGAGCAAGTTGATGAAGTCAAGAAACAACTCTTCCTCAAATTAACAAAATTTGTCAGGGCTGCGTTCATATAAAGAAATAATAGAACGGACTTGTTGAATAGCTTGCTAGAATTGATGAACAATAACATGTCATCGGCATAGAGCAGGTGAGTAATCCGCGACCATGATGAAAAGGGGTAAAATTACCACTATCCGCCATATGATTAATGTATCTAGATAAAACTTCCTCCATGAAATAAATACTTATTGGGGAAGCGGATCACCTGTCGAACTCCACGAAGAGTTAAAGAAACCAAAACTTTCCTTTATCAGAAGAGAGTACCAAATCGGGTTGAGCATACGTAAAATGATGTTACGAAAATTCTCAGAAAAACCCAAAGCTTGTAGAGCACGGAGAAGGAAGTCCCATTCAATAGGTCGTATGCCTTTGACATATCTAGCTTGAAAATTACATTGCCACCTCTCACTTTTTGTCAAGCCGATGGACCATTTCTTGAGCTAAAACAACATTCTCTTGAATACTCCTTCCTGACGAGAAACTGATTGCAGGAGATTATATTTGGCAAAAGGTCAGCTAGACGGGCGCTTGAATCAGAAATAACTTTGCTAGAAAAGTTACAAAGGCGATAGGTCGTAAATCACCTAAACTCTCTGGCCGCGCAACTTTCGGGATAAGGATAAGCTGTTGTGGCGGCAATACATGTTGGAAGAGTAGCCCTTGAAAGAAATCTGAACCGCGCCCACATCCGATTTAATAATGTCCCAACAACCAAGAAAAAATGCCCGGTGAATCCATCGGGACCAGGGGCGCTACTAGGGTTAAGAATTTTCTTGCATCCCATATCTCCTCGGCATCGGTATCGACATAAAAATCATTATCTATATCTGCGGAGTAATATTCTCAAGCAGACGAACATCCACAGTGTTGAGAAGACATAAACAGGGGAAGAGAAATAATCCACCGCCATAGAGCCAATAATATTATTATCGAGCACCAATCACAGGGAGCCTTAGAGCGAATCGAATTAACCGCCGCCGGGTCTACGATACTCGCAAAAGGCAATTTCTATCCCCTCTTTTAACCATAAATGTCGAGTCTTTTGTTGAAGCGAGCTCTTCATTCCAACCAACAAGCGTCGCATTTTTGGGAAACACTATCAATCTGTTGAGCCAGATCCGACCAAACTTGTTGAAGAGAGTATTCATGGCGGAGAAGCTCATCTGTTGTTGAAAAATCTGGTTCTTAACATTACGAAGTTCCAATTCCAACTTTTAAGTTCTTTCCGGAGGAATTTGAGTTTACTGCCTAAGGCCACAAGAGGCGGGCCAGGAACTGGGCGAAGCCACTGATGCCGCATAAAATCTAGAAAGGCATGATGATCTAACCACATCCTTGGGAATTTAAAGCAGCTCTTAGGTTTACGATCTGAAGATAAATCAATAACCAACGGCACATGATCTGAACAAACCCTGGAGATCTTGAACTTTGATCGGTGATTAGCCAAACGAGCCATTCATAAGAACTCGATCAAGGCGTTGCCAAATTCTATCTCCATCATCCTGATTATTAGTCCATGTATATACACTCCCTTCAAAACCCACATCATGTAAACCTTATGGATTGGTTGAAGTCATGAATACTAGGGAAATCGTAACCTACCCCTCCAAGTTTCTCTGATGTCTAGGCAATCACATTAAAATCACCGCCCACGATCCATGGATCCGACAATCGATGCGAGAGAGCTAACAGGTCCTGCCATAAAATTTGACGTTCTGCCCTTGTACACTTAGCATAAATAAAGGAGGCAACAATATTATAGTTATCCCCTCCAGTAATCTGAACAGTAAGGTGTTGAGAGGACACAGCAACAAAGGAAACCTCTATATTAATATCCCATAACAGCCAAATGTGGGTGTTGACAGGGTTACAGTGCATAAAATGCTTGAACTTTAACTTCTTCGCAACACGGCGTAAACGTGGGTCCCACAAGTTTAGGTTCCAAAATAACACAAGAGAGCATTATTCGACAATTAAGAAGTTTTAAATAATCAATAGTGTGGTGTTGTTCTTGATCGATTGTTTATTTATCTATTTCCTTGCAAGTGTACAAGACTATTATAGAATAGACTCGGAAGCAAGATTCGAACCACAGAGACAAGTGATCACGAACAGTGCGATTATAGATAGCAAATTATTAACCTAAGGGGGGGTTTTTATGTTTAATTCTACTCTAATCTACTAGTTATAGATGCTTAACTAATTAGACAGTAATAACAGATATGAAGATCTTATGGTGAGTGGAAATCTAGGATTCTGGGTTTCACTTATATCTCCTTTATGTTCAATTCATAAAAATGTCATTCAATGTCTTCGGTTCGTTCACTAAAAATAGATATAGTCACGTTGAACAATTGGTTCGGCCTCCATCCCATAAAATTCACCCATTCTATATCCTAAGCACAGGGAACTATCAATCTAGTTGTCACCTACATTTATGATCTATCGTCACCTAGATCATGTAAGAACACGGTCCTAACTTATCACTCTCGGTAGCGATAGGTCCAATTTATTGTGTTGGTGAGCCAATGTACGACATATGCTCTTGGTCATGCGGTTATCCGCACCTCTAAGCCTTTATTATTTGCGATTACATTCATTTGTTCAAAGCAAAATAATATAGGGATTGATAAACAACACAATCAACAAGCATTGAATAGACATATATATATGAATCAAAACATAAATTCGATACAAGTTACCTCCCACCTCCTAGATTAGGGATGATTTAGTTCATCATAGGCGATGAAGCAAAGACATGGAGATGATGGAAGACATGATTTGATCTTCAATACTTGAAATTACAAAACCTAACTATGTTATACAATCTAAAACTACCTAAAATCTATGTAAAGAGAGCTTCCAGCCGTCCCTCTTTGCTTAGGCTCGGCACCTGACTTCTATATATACTCGGGGGAGGTGATTGAATCGAATGAGCCTGTGTGAAAATCCGAAAAGGTCGCATTCTGCCTACCTTGCGGTCGCAAGGTGCTGGATACCTTGCGTCCGCAAGGTCTCCAGTGTGGGTGGCTTTTGATTCTTTGGTTGCTGACTTCGGGGGCCTATACTGCCTACCTTGCGGTCGCAGGTCGAGGCACACTTGGCGCTCGCAAGGTGTCCGATTTAATGCAGATCTTTATTTTTCTTCAATTTTCTCTTCCTTGTAATTTGCACTTAAAACCCTAGAGTTTCGCGTATTTTCACAATAATCCTGAAACTTACAAAACTCACCGAAAACATATATTAGTACTCAAAAGACTCGTGAAATAGCATAATTTAAGTCATAGAAGTATATAAAATCGACGTATAAAATACATCAATCGATTACCACCACAGGAGCATTCCATATGAGCGACCATAAGAAACCAAAAGGGCGAGAAAAGAGCCTAACGTGCTTTAGACTTAGGCCGCATGGGGTGATGCGACGATTCGTTTTTGCTTTAAACTGACGATGAGCTTTCTTACATTCCTCATGGAAAGATTTGATATTGGCCTCAGACGAGGGATACTCCCAAACGTTGTCACAAGAAGCCACTCTATCAAGCCGCCTTTTTGTAGGCACATGCATATTCATCTCCGATGAAGTCCGAGAGAGTGGTTTATCAGAAGGGGGAAGCTTGTCAGCCAAATTAACATCTCCATCCACATCATGCAACGAGTGTAAAATCTCGAAAGTATTGTGCATAGCAATCGGCGTAGGTTGTGAAGGAGGTGAAGTGGTGGTAGCCGAATCATTACTAGGGCCAGAAGGGACTCTATCATCAGCATCATTAGGGTTGGCCGCTTCCGACACAGATCCTTGCTCCCTTGTATCATCCCTTGCCTTAGGCATATTGTTCTCATTAATCTCCACAACCGGTTCAACCCTAGCCTCTTCTGAAACTAATGGGCCGTCCTGAACATCAGATTGCTTCTTTCTCCATTGTTGCGTAGAGGCCACAGGAATAGAGCCAGGATTAGGAGCATGACCCTTTGAATGCTCGACTGGAGGAGGGATAGTCTGGGCAATATTAGGGTTGTCCATAGATGGGAGAATATTAGCCGTCGAGTCCAACTTAGTGGTCCCGAGATGAATTGGGTTCGAAGTGGTTCCTGGAGCTTGAAAAGTCCCTTTTCCTTTTTTTCGACATTCGGCGGCAATATGCCCAAGAAGACCACAAGCCGTACAGAAAGAGGTATTCCCCTCAAGTTCAATTTGTTGCCAGAAACCATGATCTTTTGACGTACCGATCCAAACGCGAGATGGAAGGGGTTTAGAGACATCTATCTCAATGCAAACCCGAGCAAACATCGGATGACTAAGCGCGAGAGTCTTGTCATCCGCCCGCAAATAATGACCGATAGAATTACCAATTCGATGAAGGCTAGCCGGATTGAAGAAAGGCAATGGGAGATGATGAAGCCTTGCCCAAACCGCAACCACAGGATTGTCCTTCCGAAAGGTAAAATCTGAAGACCATCGGAAAAGCCGAAACATGCAACTATTGATCATGCGCGATTCTTTGGAAAGAGCACGCACCATATCGTCTTCCGATGTAAGATGGATCATGACGTGACGAGGATCTAAAAGACCTACTATGAACCTGGCCGTTAGCTTCCAATTTTGGGCAATGTGGTCTTGTATCACATGGAGGGGAGGACGACCAACCGAAAACTTCATAATTAATGTAGAGGAAAATTGCTTTTCTAGCATATCAATCTCCACTGGAGTAAATAAACAACCCGGATAATTCATTATGGCTATAGGAGCGCGAGGGGCTAGAGGAATTTCCTTAAGGGCTGATACCTTGTTAGGGTTAAGGCAGTTCACTGCCGCCTTAGAATTAACTGCCGCCGCATAGGATTGAGGAGCGATCGGAACCGTAGGTGGGGTAGTAGCTGTAACCGGAGGTGGAGACTCACCGCCTGAAGATGTCGGAGGAGTGTCCGACGAGGACGGATCTGGTGGCATAGCCACACAAACGCTGGAAACCCTAACCAAGGAGAGAGAGAGTCTAGAGAGAGAGAGAACTATATATACCTGGCATGTGCATAGATCTCAAATCCGTTTGCATGATTGCCGCCGGAGTCAAAGCCTGCGAAGATATAAATGCTTCGAGGATTCTACCACTCTTCTGCCTTGACGACGAAGACTAGAGCATCCTCCTGGCTGAAGAATTCTACCAACGAATGGTAGTCAGAAATCAAATTGCACTGCGAGGATGGATTCGAGGTCGACCCGTCTCCATCACTGCCAAGACAATTTCCACTATTATTGGCGTACATTTTGGTGGTGAGCTAGAATCATCAACTGCTGAGGCTAACCATGCCTGGGAAGCAATGAGGGAGTTGATACTCTAAGGAACCTCAAGGCAAGATGCCGAGGAACCTCTTCCCGTTGACGTCTCTATCGCTCAAGCCATCTCGATTGACAAGGGCTCGCTATTCAAAAAGTGGGGCCCACGATATGTTCACTACACAACAGCTGAACCTCACAAGTGCCGTCTTCCTACAGACTCACCTCAATTACGGCACTATTGTGTTCAATGAGCTGAAGCAGTGCGTTGAGAAAGTAAAGAACAACCCCAACAGCAAACGGCCTTTTGTCAGGCTCATCAACGTTCTTCTACGAGACACAAAGCAAATCAACTCTTCCATTAAGGAAGATGAATTTATTTTTGGTGAAAAAGGACAAACAGCTGACCGCCTCGTTCTTCAACAAATATACTGAATATGAAAACAAGTGACGGCAGCAAAAAGGACTTCCACCTATCTCTCTTGAAAAGGTTGCTAAGCCGACGCCTATAGTCGTTGCACGCTTCAACATGGATGCATATGAAGCTGCTAGCAAGAGCTTTAAAAAGGCATCTGACAAATTCAATGAACAAATAGCTCAAACCCTTCACCAACAAGCAAAGGATTTGGCTGACAAATCAGAGCAGCTGTTGAAGTCCAAACTAACAGCCAAGGCCAAAAAGGCACGGGTGGAAGAAGGCGAAGCTGAGAAACGTCAAGCCAAAAGGATCAGGCAAGAGCTGAAGGCAGGCAGACAGAACAAGTCTGCCGGCTGCTCTTCTACTGCTGCCGGTAAGCCTTCATCTCCTCCACCATCATATCCAGCTCAACCAACCTCCTCTACCTAGCCTTCTCCTAAAAATAAACGACAACCCTCACCTTCACCAAAACCAAAACCAAAACGTGGGCGACTACATAAAGCCTTTCAAACCCAGCCACCTGCAGACACTCAAGATTCTGCCGATGACGCAGCTGAGCCCCCTATTCAGTTGCTAAGGAAGAAAAAGAAGTCTGCCTCCAACCAACCCTCTACCGCTGACCAACCCTCTACCGACAACCAACCCCCTACCGCTGAACAAACCTCTATCGACAACCCAAACCAACCCACTCCTACTAAGTCATATACTCAGAGGACTTCACCCCCTTCGGAGGAGTCCATCCCTCAGGAGGAGCCATAAAGACAGGAGGAGCCACAAAGACAAGAGGAGCTTACCAGAACTCCTACACCTCCTCCCTCCCCTTTCAACTATTCTCCTAACCCATCTACCCCTTCTTCACCCCATCGAACCCAAACTAGTCCATCTACACAATCTAAACCAACCCAACCCTCTCCTAGCAAACCATTAGACTCTGCTGCCTCCAAGTTTCTCTTTGAACTTTCATCGGTAGCAGATCTATTCCCCCAAGCTCAACCACAACCAAACCTCCTCAAACCTAAATCCCTTTTCTATCCAACCCCTTCTTTTTGGGTCTCTACTGACCCCTTACCAGAATCATCAATCGTCAGTGACAACTCCGACACTGACATTGAGATAGATTCCCCTCCAAAACCTCTCTCCCCACCAAAAACCGACTCCTCAACCCATACTTTCCCCTCCCGTGACTCGACCTCTTCCGGCTCAGTCACTCCACCTCTCCAACAGCCCTTTCGGCCCATGTCCTGGCTTGAAGCCACCTCTTTCCGGCCGTGTGATCATATTCACATTGGCACGACACTTCTACCTCTCAACCGGCCAATGCTGAAATCTTGTCTCGCCTGGACGCCATTTACGACAGACTAGGAGAACTGACAAGCATCTCCACCCCTGCCGCTGAGCTTGCCACTGCCGCGTCCAAGGCCAATGATAGAAATGCTACTCTTCTTCGACAATTCCAAGATGACGTATGGACACGCTTTGGACAGATGAAGCACGAGTTTACGGATGTCAAGATTAACGTTGAAGCTCAACGCTCTGAATGCGCCCGGCTCTGCTCATCTCTGTTCTACGAGTTATTCCACGCCATCACTCTCCATCTCGGCCACAACCGCCCGCCTGTTCTCGAGCTCAACAACATTGCTCGCGACTCCGCTCATGATGTTATGAATGCTCGGCGAGATCGGGATCTGGCCATCACGGAGGAGAAACAAATGAAGTCTATCAACCAGATGCTTTTGGAAGAGAACAGCCGTCTTCGTGAAGAACTGGACTACCGTTCTCGATCCACTAGACCTCCCACTTCTGCCGATGATGACTACATCAGAAGAACCCGAAGAGCGTGAGATATAGAGAAGAGAGAAAGAAGCAGCAGACAAAGGCAAAGGGAAAAGACCTTGGTAAATTTGTATCTTTTCTTCCCTTAACCTTTGTATCTATCTTAATTTTTGAAAACTCTGTAATATTAAACTTCTCGTTTTTAATACAGAAGATTAATTGACTTTCAAAAATGTCTATTGTTTAAAATTCTTGTTATTTCAATTCATACCTGCTTAGAATTTAAACACTCAGTTTAAATCCACATTTGAATTGTTTACTACTAATCTGTGTGTTGTTCTCTCTTATCTCTTCTATTTTGTAAGCACCTAGATTAGATTTTACACCTGAGGTGTTCTCCTGTTTGATAGAGGCATGTCTACCGTTATAAAATTAAAAATACTTTTAGACATGCTATTATCTATCATATAGTTGTTTATAGCCCTCATTTGTAAGTAATGATGACCAGATATAAATAGGAGGAGATTGTTGATTCTCATTTATATCTAGATTTATATCTGCTCATACATTACATTAGTTTTATACATTAGTGGCTAATTGGGCTGCGTATCAATTAGCGTGGCAACTGTGTATAGAACTTTGCCAAAGAATAGTTTGTTTTATAGGCTTCACAGGTTCAGCGGAAGACTTCAGTTGTACTTCACCGGAAGACCTGCAAACAGCACCAGCGGCAGACCTTGTCTGCACATGGTCAAGCATGACGTGTCCAGTCAAACAAGTCTTAGTGGATTAATTAAATTTATCCTTATCAGTTTGAATTTAAATTAAGACATTCCCTGGCTTCTCAGACACGCCTAAAACAGCTTTCCGAAAAGCAGGAAGACTTTCGCGATGCTCGAGGATGAGCGTGAGCGGTATCACCTACGATGCACCAACTCTTGCAGATCTGACATCCGGATTGCTCTCCTACCCGTCTTTGCAAATGTCTCTGCACCTACTCTCTGCTCAGTAACAGTGAAGATGAAACCATCAAGACAGCTCCATGCATTTAATGCATTCAACCTAATAGAGCTGTTACACTTCGTCTTCCCAACGGATCTCCAGAATGCTCCAGCTATATATTCCTCCATTAAAGACTGAAGAAATACACTTGACGAAATGCTCTGAAAATCTTCGACAACTCAAAGTCTTTATACTCAGTGCATTCAAGATCTTAAACTGATCAAGAAGTCCTCGACAACAACAAGAAGCCCTGCATCAACACTTATCTTTTAACTTCTTGTTGTTATCCTTCATAACTATTCTTCTGCACGAATTAAATAACTTGTTTACCCAGATATTTAATTCCCAAACCCCCAAACACAAGTCAATATTTTTGTACACGATCCATTGGGTATATTCCTTGTAATATAACTAGTGGAAAACATAGTGCACTTTTAAATCCATGGTTGACTGCCTTGGTGGTGGACGTAGCACTCTTTAAAGTGTGAATCATCCCAAATACTTGTATTCTTCCTTTACTGCTTGTTTACTCTTGAACTGTTTACTATTTCCCTTACCTATATCCTCAACTACAGACTTGAGTATTCAGTCAAGTCTACCGGTAGTCCTTAATCGGCTGACTTGAACCTGTTTCCTTGCAAGACTTCCACTACTTCAATCTTTCCAATAGATTGCTAGTATTTGTCAAAGGAACATACTTAAAAAGTTTTTAAGTGTCAAATAAGCTATTCAACCCCCCCCCTTCTAGCTTATTATTGTGCCCTTTGGGACTCACAATCACAATCATGCATATCTATGTCATAAATAAATACTCATATATACCGAGGTGACTAATTAATTCTTACCTCAATCCATATATCAAGACTAGTTATTTAATCTAAAATCAATCCTTATTCATTAAGGTCTACAACGATCCCCAAACATAAACATACCAAAGTCATAATTATCTAACCTCAAACCACATACCAAGACTTATATATATTTAATCTAAAACAATTACCCATTGAGGTCTTCAAAGATCCTCAATGCAAACCCATCAAGGCTACTAAGTTAGCCCCACGACAACTCCCAAAACAAGACTATACACCTAGTTTCCCAATTCATTTCATGTCGAATTTCTATTAGTCCTTTCTTTCATAGTGTATACATCGATACACTCAAACTCACGCTCAAAGCGTAACAAGACTATCACTAGTCAATTCTCACAAGTGCCAACTAAGTACACTTAATAACATCTTGACTGGAATGGTTATCCATCCGTCGATTCACCTCCATATCTTTTCATAAAGAATCCAAAATAGTCTACTATTAATCCGTGCCCTAACGTGCACGCCCACAATATAATTCTCGTGAGTTACTTATTCTAAGTCAACATAATGCCAAACACTAATAGTTCAACTAAATTTCTTACTAGATTAGGTAAGCTTCCCAAAACATATTCATTCTCAAAGAAATCTAGGTGTCATTTGGATACAAACACAACATGACCTCACGGATCAACCCAACCAAGATCAACCCGTCTCAAATTCCGTAGGATTCAAACACTTCTTACTCACGTGTTAAACAAATCCTTAATCGACTCTTTTGAGTCTTAACTAAATAATTCATACTTGGGTCGTTTCCGACCTAACTCCCATAATACCTTCATAATATAAATGAAACGGCATCCAAAGTCCGACCGTTAAAACCCAACTGACTTAAGCCTATTTCTTTAATGACATTAACTTATAGTTCGAGACTAACATTTAGTCTTAAATCACCGAGTGTCCAAGGGGTACATTCCCAACAATTCCAGTGGAATGGTTATTTAACCACGTTCCCAAATTTCTCATAAACATCCTAGGATCATAACTTGACCATTTAACACGATAATGCACTCACCTGTCTTAATAAAGACTCTAACAAGTCACATTTTCAATAAATACAATGGGATGATCCTTAAACTACGTTCCAAAACCTTCCTCAAACTCCCAAGGTTATCATTCAACCCTCTATCAAGACAACGTACTATTGTGCCCAACCAAAGACTCCACCAAGTCACCATTCACAATTAAATACCCTGTTGTTTCTCATTGTATCTTGATTTGCATTTGCTCATTCATTACATTAGGTTCTATACTTGGTGGCTAAATGGGCTGCGTACCAGTTAGCGTGGCAACTGTGTATAGAACTTTTACTTTAGAATAGTTTTTAGACTTCACAGGTTTCGGCAGAAGGCTTCACCAGAAGACTTCACCAGCAGCCTTCACCAACAGCCTTCACCAGCAGACCTTGTCTGCACTCAGACAGCATGGTGTGTCAAATCTATCCGGATATCAAGCTCAAGTGGATTATTTAATTCAGCTATCTATGGTTTGAATTTGAAATAATCCATCATCATCAACTCCTGACTTCCAAGACACGCCTTTCCAGCTTTTCCGAAGAATAAAGACTTTCGCCTCCTGAACATGGCAGAACAGGTTTACAGTCTAACACAAACAGATTGTACCAACTACTGTAGGTCTGCAACTCTGTTTGTCGCCCACCTGCTAGTTCCAGCACCTACTCGTCTCCATACCCTGACCAGTTCCAAATAGAGATGAAGTCAACAAAGCAGTTCCCAGCATTTAATGCTCCCAACCTAATAGAGTTGTTACTCACTTCATCTTCTCCAACGGTCTCAAGAATGCTCTGATATAAATACTACCATTGAAGACTAAAGAATTAGTGCAAGAAAAAGTGCAAGTACGAATGCTCTGAATCTATTCAACAACATCAAGTCATCATACTCAGTGCATTCAAGAGATTATTAACTGATCAACAAAGTCCTCAACAACAACAAGAAGATCTGCATCAACCATTAATCATTTACTTCTTGTTGTTGTACTCATTACTATTCTTTTGCACCTTGAATATTTTGTTTCTCGAGATATTCAATTCCCCCACCCCCAAACACAAGTTAAATATTTTTGTACACGATCCATTAGAGATTTATGTAATAGAACTAGTGGAAAACATAGTGCACATTCAAATCCAAGGTTGACTGCTTTGGTGGTGGACGTAGCACTCTTTATAGTGCGAACCATCTCAAAATACATGTGTTCCTTACATTTTGTTGCTTACTGTTTTATACTATATTTGTCGTCTTAGCTTATTCCTTTGAGTAGAAAACTTCAGTAATCAGTCAAGTCTATTGGTAGTGCTTCACCAACAAACTTAGTCTGTCTTCCTTACAAGTCTTTCATTACTTCAACCTTTTCAATAGGTTGCAAGTACTTATTTTAAGGAACTATTACGAAAAGTTTTAAGTGTTTACTAAGCTATTCAACCCTCCCTTCTAGCTTAGTATTGTGCCCTTTGGGACTAACAATTGGTATCAGAGCTTAACTCTTCGAAAACAAGGTTTTCAAAGATTAACCTCATGAGAGATAAAAATCCAATGGCACAAACACATTACATGCTACCAACATCAAATGCGAACCACGTCTCAATATTGGACGAAGGCCATTTCGATGTTTGGAAGGATAAGATAATGTGTGGGTCCCAAAGGGCACAGTAATAAGCTAGAAGGGGGGTTGAATAGCTTATTATACACTTAAAAACTTTTTAAGTAAGTTCTTTTGACAAGCACTTATAATCTATTGTAAAGATTGAAGTAGCGGAAGTCCTGCAAAGAAACTGGTTCAAGTCTACCGATTAAGGACTACCGGTAGACTTGACTGATTACTTAAGTTTGCTGTTAAGGATATAGATAAAGGAAATATAAAACAGTTCAATAAGTAAACAAACAGTAAAGGAAGAACACAAGTATTTTGGGATGGTTCACACTATAAAGAGTGCTACGTCCACCACCAAGGCAGTCAACCTTGGATTTAAACAGTGCACTATGTTTTCCACTAGATCTATTACAAAGAATATTCCCAATGGATCGTGTACAAAATATTGACTTGTGTTTGGGGGTTTAGGAATTAAATATCTAGGTAAACAAGATATTTAATTCGTGCAGAAGAATAGCTTTGACTGAAAACAACAAGAAGTAAATGATAAAAGTTGAAGCATGTCTTCTTGCTGTTGTCGAGGACTTCTTGATCTGTTTAGGATCTCTTGAATGTACTGAGTATAAAGACTTAGAGTTGTTGTAGATTTTTCAGAGCATTTTTTCAAGTATATCTTCAGTCTTTAATGGCAGCATTTATAGCAGGAGCATTCTGGAGATCCGTTGGAGAAGACGAAGTATAACAGCTCTATTAGGTTGAATGCATTAAATGCATGGAGCTGTCTTGGAGATTTTCGTCTTCACAGATATAGAGCAGGGAATGGGTGGAGAGATCTTTTGTAGAGACTGGAAGTAGGGCAATCCGAATGTCAGATCTGCAAAAGTTAGTACAGACAGTAGGTGACAGTCTGTTCACCTGCTTTTTACAGTTCAGTCTGCGAAAGTCTTCCTGCTTTCCGGAAAGCTACTTTCGGCGGGTCTGTGATGTCAGGGAATGTCTCAATTTAAATTCAAACTGATAAGTGTAAACTTAAACTGATCCACTTAATAATTGTTTGACTGGACACATCATGATTGACCAAGTACAGACAAGGTCTGTCGTTTGTATGCTGTAGCAGGTCTTCCGGTGAAGGTTTAAAGGAGGTCTTCCGTTGAACCTGTGAAGTCCTATAAAAACTATTCTTTGGCAAAGTTCTATACACAGTTGCCACGCTAATTGATATGCAGCCCAATTAGCCACTAATATATAAAACTAATGTAATGTATGAGCAGATATAAATCTAAATACAATGAGTATCAAATGGAAGTGCGTACTCAGAGGACGTCACATACCAATGAAGCCAAATCTTCTGGCTTCCGTTGGTGGAAATCCTCCAAAAGTTCCAAAAGAAGACTGAGAATGGACTGAGGACGAAAGAAAGCTAGTGGAGCTAGACAATAAAGTCATCAACATCGTCACAAGCTCTCTAGACACCAGCACCTATCAACAAGTGATCCGGTGTACATCTACAAAAGAGATGTGGGAAGCTCTTGTTGAATACTTGGAAAGAGACCAAGATACAAGAGACAACAGAAAGTACACTTTCACCCAAAAATTTGACTCCTTCAAAACGGACCCTAAGGAAACCTTGAGACAAGCATACGATCATTTCAACGAGGTAATAAATAGCTGCTTTTCTCTTGGTAAAATTTATGGCAAGAAAGAAATAAACATGAGATTTCTAGGCTCACTAGGTAGTCTTTGGCACGTTAAGACTAGTGCCATGAAAGAATCTAAAAACTTAAATGAAATGACTCTTTGTAGTCTTTATGCAAGTTTAAAGGTTTATGAGCTCGAAGTTAGTCAAGCTCTAGAGAAGGATAAGAAGTTCAAAACTATGTCCTTGCCAGCCATGGTACAAGAAGCAATTCCAGTTGATGAAAAACCCTCCACTTCCTTCAGTAAAAATGATTTTCTTTCAGATGAACAGTTTTCTTTGTTTATAAAACGTTTTAAGAAATTTGCAAAATAAGGAAGGAAGGACACTCACCAGTTGCCTTTTAGAAAGACTGCTGATGGCTCGTCTAATAATGAGCTCGTGTGTTATAACTTTAGGAAACCTGATCATTTTGTATCTAAATGTTCGAAGCTAAAATTTGAATATTACCGAAAGCCTCCATATAAGAAATTTCAAAAATAAAAGGGTATGTTGGCTGAAGACATTGAAGAGAAACATGTTGCTACATGGTTTGAGACGAATTCAGAAGAGGATGAGGACGATTGTGAGCAAGCCAACATATGCTTAATAGCTCATGAATCAAGTCCCACCAATGACTCTGAACATGAAGTCGAAATCTCACCTGATCACTTCAAAAAGGTTGAGACCAACTGTGAAAGCTTCAGTAAGGAAGAACTGCTCAACGATAATCAAGATATGCTTGAGGAGTTCAACACCTTCAGAGTACCCTATGTCAAACTCGTGAAGAATTATGAAAAGCTTGCTGCTGAGAAATTTCTGCTAGTAGCTGAGATACAAACTCTCATTAGCTGTCAACAAGAGAGTATCAAGCTAAAAGGAGAAAACAAAGTTCTCTGTGACAAAGTTGAGTGCTTGGTTGAGCACATCAAAGGACTAGACCAGGAGAAAATTACCTTGCAAAAGACGATTAACTCATGGAATATCTCAAAAGAAACCTTTGAATGAATCCTATCTAGCCAAAAGCCAAGTGGAGATAAAACAGGCTTAGGCTATAATGATGAGCCCAACCTAGCATGCTCTTTGATCGATGTATTTTATACGTCGATTTTATATGCTTCTGTGACTTAAATTATGCTACTTCACGAGTCTTTTGAATACTAATATATGTTTTCGGTGAGTTTTGTAAGTTTCAGGATTGTTCATGAAAATACGCAAAACTCCAGGGTTTTAAGTGCAAATTACAAAGAAAGAAAAATTGAAGAAAAATGAAATCGTCAATCGGACACCTTGCGGACGCAAGGTGCCTCATTCTGCGACCGCAAGGTAGGCGATATAGGTCCCCGAAGTCGGCAATCAAAGAATCAAAGCCACCCACACGGAGACCTTGCGGACGCAGGTATCCACACCTGCCGCAAGGTAGGCGAAATGCGACCTTTTCGGATTTTCACACGTCATTCGATCCAATCACAACTCCCGAGTATATATAGAAGTCGATGCCGAGCCTAAGCATAAGGAGGACGGTGGAAGCTCTCTTTACATAGATTTTAGGTAGTTTTAGATTGTATAACATAGTTAGGTATTGTAATTTCAAGTATTGAAGATCAAATCATGTCTTTCATCATCTCCATGTGTTGTTCATCGTCTATGATGAACTAAATCATCCCTAATCTAGGAGGTGGGAGGTAACTTGTATCGAATTTATGTTTTGATTCATATATATATATGTCTATTCAATGCTTGTTGATTGTGTTGTTTATCAACCCCTATATTATTTTGCTTTGAACAAATGAATGTAATCGCAAATAATAAAGGCTTAGAGGTGCGGATAACTGCATGACCGAGTGCATATGTCGTACACTGGCTCACCAACACAATAAATTGGACCTATCGAAGCACGAGAGTGATAAGTTAGGACCGTGTTCTTACATGATCTAGGTGACAGATAGATCATAAATCTAGGTGACAACTAGATTGATAGTTCCTGTGCTTAGGATATAGAATGGGTGAATTTTATGGGATGGAGGCTGAACCAATTGTTCAACGGACTATATCTATTTTTAGTGAACGAACCCAAGACATTGAATGACATTATTATGAATTGAACATAAAGGAGATATAAGTGAAACCCGGAATCCTAGATTTCCACTCACCATAAGATCTTCATATCTGTTATTACTGTCTAATTAGTTAAACATCTATAACTAGTAATTTAGAGTAGAATTAAACATAAAAACCCCCTTAGGTTAATAATTTGCTATCTATAATTCGCACTGTTCGTGATCACTTGTCTCTGTGGGTTCGACCCTTGCTTCCGAGTCTATTCTATAATAGTCTTGTACACTTGCAAGGAAATAGATAAATAAAACAATCGATCAAGTTTTTGGCGCCGTTGCCGGGGACAAGCTAGTTCACGTAGTTAGTTTGTAGGTAGCGTAGTTTTTAATTTAATTTAGTTTTTAGTTTAATTTTCTGTTTTTATAAAAAAAAAAAATACAAAAAGATTTTATTTTATTTTATTTTAATAGTTATTTGTTTTTAAATTGCTTTAATTTATTTTTATGCAAGGTCGTAGATCTTTAAATCCTGAATTGGTAGACTTAGATCAAGAGATAAATATTGTTAAAAGATACCAAAGATATTTTGAAAATCTAGCTTTCGAGCCTGATAATCAAGACCAACTGAATCAAGAGGATCCTCTGGTTGATCCTACAATGGAAGATAATAACAATAATCGTAATCCTGAAAACCTAGTTGACCCAGTCAATAGGAATCAAAGACAAGAAGAGCCTGCAAGAAGAAATATGGAAGTAGTAGTAAATCAAAGAACTATTAATGACTTTAGTAGACCTTCATTAAATGTGGTGACATCATGTCTAGTCTTGCCAGATGCTGTTAGGAATTTTGAGTTAAAAGGACATTATTTTAATGCCATACCATCTTTTCATGGGATGCCCCATGAAGATCCTGTCAGTTTTCTTAAGAGAATATGAATACATGATGAGTACTTTTCCTTTAGGAGGGTTAACTGAAGATCAAATTAAAATGAAATATTTTCCCAGTGCATTCAAAGAATTGGCAAAGAGATGGTTTATGAACCTAACACCAAACAGTGTTTATGAGCAAATTTTACAAACATGCATCTCTTACAGAGTATAGAAAACAAATCATGTCATTCCAAAATGAACCAGGTGAAACATTCCATGAGTCATGGGATAGATTTAAAAATCTGCTTATTATGTGTCCTCATCATAATTTGGCTCAACATGTGTTAGTGCTTCAATTTTATCATGGTCTTTCGCCAGGTTTACAAACTATGGTTGATAGTGCAGCTGGTGGTTCTATTAATAGAATGACACCAGAAGCACTAGAAGAATTATTTGAGATGCTAAGTATTAATTCCCAACAGAAAAGTGCTAGAGGTAAAAATAGGAGCCTATATCAATTGCAAGATAATTCAAATACACAAGCTCAATTTGAAAATTGGCAAATTCAAGAAGCATGTGCTCTATGTGGATTATATTCTCATGCTACTAATTTTTGTCCGTCAAGTGCTATGTATTCTGAACAGGCTAATGCTATGAATATGTATCCTCAAAGGCCAAGGAATGATCCCTATTCAAATACATATAATCTTGGTTGGAGGAATCATCCTAACTTTTCTTGGGGAGGAAATAAGCCTTTGCAACCTCAACAATTCCAACCTCAACCACCACAACCTCCACAGGTTGCCAAATCAAAATCGCTTGAGAATTGAAGAAGTTCCCAAGCAAGAAGTAGCTAGTAAAGGTCAAGCGGCTTTGATGAAGTACATGCTTGAAGAAATTGAAAATCAAGAAACATATTGAAAATTCTGAAGCAAATAAAAGAGAAGAAGGGAAGTTCCCTAGTCAAACTGAGCAAGCTAAGTCAATCACCGTCCTGCGAAGCGGTAAGGTGATAGGTGAAGAGGTAAGTGATCCTGATCCTTCTTCCAATATGCATGCTACAGTAGAAAATTCTGAAAAAGTAATAGAAAAAGAAATTGAAAAGATAGTGATAGTGATAAAGTGATTGATGATTTAAGTAATCAAGAGGTAGAAAAGAAAAAGTAGAAGTAGAGTTAGAGGTTCCAAATAAGGAACAAGAAAAAGAAAAAAGAAATTCAAAATGAAAATAATACAAGAAGTAGAAAAAGAGTTAGATCAAGAAGAAGAGGAACCTTATGTGGCTCCACCACCTATGTTCCTCCAATTCCGTTCAAGAAGACTTATGAAAACCGAATGGACAAACAATTCACGGAAATTTATAATATGTTATCCAAAGTAAATGTTAATTTACCTTTGCTTAATGTTATTAAAAATATTCCAGCTTATGCAAAGTTTTTCAAAGATCTTCACTCTAAGAAACACAAGTTTGAAAACAATGAAAAGATTGTTGTTTCGAAAAACGCGTCTTGTTTACAACCCGAATTACCACCTAAGTTGAAAGACCCAGTAGCTTTAATATCCAAGTCTCCTTGGGAGCTCTAAAAGATGAAAGCAATGCTAGATTTAGGAGCAAGTATTAATTTGATGCCTTTTTCGGTCTATAAACAATTAGGTTTAGAGAACTAAAACCCACTAATATGCAATTACAATTAATGATCGCCGCTTAAATATCCCTTGGGTATAGTGGAAGATATCCTAGTTCAGTTGATAAATTAATCATACCGATGACTTTGTGGTTCTAGAGATGGAAAGGAAGATATGCACTAATAATGAAGTCCCAATATTGTTAGGAGACCATTTATAACCGCTAATACAATGATTAATGTGAAAAATGGTAAACTCACAATGTCGGTCCTAGGTGAAACAGTTGAAATTTACGTGTTTGATGCTATGAATAGACCTAGTGACATGAGTGCTGTTTTTCAATAGATGAGATTGAAAAATTATCACCGAAACTTTTGAAGAAGAGGATTATGAGAGATAGATTTATTGTCTATGATGATAGCCTATTCCTCCCATAAAAATTGACATTGAGGAAATTGAAAGAGAAATAGAAGAAGAAGAAAGATTAGAGAAAAGAAAAGCTAGAAGCTAGTAAAAAGAAAGATGAAAAAGAAAGAATAGAATCGAGAAAATAATTCGATGAGTCAGAGAAAGTAGTAGAAGAAAGTTATGAAATCAAAGAAGATGAAGTAGAGATTAAAATCTCTCTTTGAAGAAATTGAGATAAAGAATATTGAGAAGAAAGATAAGGGAAGAAAAGCAAGAGAGAATAATGAGGCTAAAATAAAAGAAACAATTAAAGGATTTAAATTAGTCTCAAAATTAAAGCCATTACCATCCCACTTAAAATATGCATTTTAGGGAAGGTAACACTTTGCTGTTATTATAGCAGGACTTAACCAAAACAAGAAGATTTGTTAAAAGTTTTATGGACACTTTAGGATGGTCCTTAGCGACTTAAAAGGAATTAGTCCCTCTATGTGCATGCATAAAATACATTTAGAAGAAGGTAGTAAACCTTCTAGAGAAAGACGAAGACTTTCCACACATGGAAGAAGCTGTTAGGAAAGAAGTTCTTAAGCTCTTAGATGCGGGTATAATTTACCCTATATCGAGATAGTAAATGGGTTAGTCCTGTTCAAGTAGTTCCTAAAAAGTCGAGGAATTACTGTTGTTAAAAATAAAGATGAATTAGTCCTCTGAGGACTATAACTGGTTATAGAATGTGTATCGATTT
>JABEVN020002891.1:0-20031 GCA_013146195.2 Codonopsis lanceolata
AATTATTGGCTCAAGAATTTGATGGGTTTTTGGGCAAAAAGTCACCGGTTCGAATGTCGTTGTTAAGCTTGATATGGCCAAGGCTTTTGACTGAGTCTCCAGGGTTTTTCTCATTATGGTGATGCGTCAGTTTGGTTTTCACGAAATTTTCTTGGACCTCATTTGGCGCCTAATCTCGATAATTGGTTTTCGGTTCTCAAACGGCAACCCGTCAGGATTTTTTTCTTCTTCGACTCGTGGGCTTCGTCAAGGTGATCCGCTTTCGCCAAGTTTATTTATTCTAGCAGCTGATTATTTTAGCCGATCTCTCAACATTTTACAGCAGCAAGTTTCATCTACTATCTATTCTTCTATTAGCGGTTGCCCCATCATTTCACACCTTGCTTTTGCCGATGATATGATTATTTTTTGTAATGGAGGAAAGTCTTCTATTGAGCATCTTAGTGCTGTGATAAACGACTATGAAGCTGTTTCTGGGCAGCAGGTTAATAAATTGAAGAGTTCTTTTTTTGTCGCCCCACAACCGCAATAATCAGTCTCCTTGATTTCTAATATCTTGGGGTTCAATGCTGGTACTCTTCCCATTACCTACCTCGGATGCCCGTTATTTTATGGTCAAAAGAAGCGTTCATATTTTGATGGTCTCATTGTCAAGCTGCAGAATCGCATCTCTAATTGGTCTGGGAACTTTCTTAATCCCAATGGTCGCATCATCCTCATCAATCATGTCCTTCACTCTATCACAAGTTATCAGATTGCTTCTATTGACCCTCCCAAATCTGATAGTTCCTTGATTGATAAGCTTTGTGCTAATTTTTTCTGGGGGCAGATAGATGGAAAAAATAAAAGTCATTGGTTGCTTGGCATAAATGTTTCCTCGTCCCGCTGTAAGGAGGTATTGGAATTCATAGCATGTCCGACATTATCCAAGCTTATGTCAAACTTTGGTGGCGCTCCGACTTCTTCCAACTTATGGACTACCTTCTTAAACGCTAGATACCGCTCCAATACTCATCCCACGCAAGTTGTTTTTCTGGGTTCCCAACTGAAACGAATGCTTAAAGCTCGAGTGGGCGTAACCAAACATCTTCGGATTATCGGCCATGGTCTTCGCCTCCCTCGGTTTGATAAATGGTCAAGTTTTTCTCAGATTGAAAAACCTCCCGACTGCTCATGCACAACGATTCAGAGCTTCTTAGTCCATCTCAAAGACATGATCTCAAATTTATGTCGCCGACCGATGGTCTAAATCGATTAACAAATAGATTTCTTAATGATTCAAATTGACCCGCTCTTATCGGTTCTGCTTCATCTTCGGTAAATTTCTTCGGTATTTTTAATCGAGATTCACAAATTTACTCTTCTCTCTTCCAAATTTATTTGGCACAAAGATTTGCCCCGTTATATTAGTGTTTTCATTTGGCGGCTCTTGCTCGAAAACTTCCTCTAGATGAAGCTCTTTGTCGGAAGGGAATTTCGTGGCCCAATTGTTATTGCTGTGATGGAGGGTTTGAGGAAACTTTATGCATGTCTTCATCCATAGCTCCACCGCTTCAAAGAATATGGTCCCATTTTCACAACCTATTTGAAGTTCCCATTCAGCCGGCTCTATTCAACAGAATGTTTCTCTTGGTGGTCGTAGTAAAAAGCTATTCCCTTCTTTGCTTCCTTCTATTATTCTTTGGAATATTTGGAAGTTCCAGACATGGCTTTTTTGATAATCATAAGCTCCCCTCGCTTGATTATCAAAAAATATTTCTTCAGATCTCCATTTTTCTCTTCTAGCGCCCAATTACCATATCTCTCGATTCGTGGACAAACACCAAAATTTCGTATGGTTATCGCAAGAAAATTTGTATTCAGATGTAGCTTGGATCAATCCTCCCTCGTGGAGGGTCAAACTAAATTCGATGGTGCAAGTCGCGAACCCGTGTCATGTGGCGGGGTATAGTTCGGATTCTTGGGTCGTTGCATCTCCGCTTACTCCCAATTTTATGATGTTTGTTCTAATATGTATGCCGAGATCAAAGCTCTTTTTCAAGTGTGAAGTGGCTATGGGAAAAGGGCTATCATGATGCGCTTATTGAAACGACTCGAAGGTGATTTTTAATTGTTTTGCTCATGGTCACTCCTTACCTTGGGCTCATTCCTACTTGGTTCGATACATTTCCTGCTCTGCCGCGATGGGGTTTTTTCAATCATTGCTTCCGAGAAGCCAACAAGGTCGCCGATAGCTTAGCTAATTTTTCCCTGTGACCCTCATAAGGATTTGGCTTTTCATAATTTGAGAGATATTCCACGCTCTACTCGAGGTCTTATTTTACTTGATGCTTGTAACACCCCCTATGTTAGGATTTCCTAAATTTTTCTTCCTGATGTATTTGTTTTTCGAGGTAAGGCTCCTTTGTCCCCCCGTTCAAAGGGTAAGGCTGGTTGTCCCCCTTAAGTTTGTTCTCATTTTTTTAATTAATAAAATTCTCGCAGTGCCGCCCGCTTCTCTAAAAACAAAAAATATATATAATTTATTCTAAATGAGTTACTTGTTGTTTTATGACCCTAAAATCTAATCAATAGATTTAAGTAATTCTTAAATATTCACGTTCCAACAAGTATTTAACACCAACAAAGGCTAGGGAGTTGAAACTTCCCCCCTTCATTATTCCAATGCACGCCCAGACTTGTTTCTTCTTTTTTTTGTTTTGGGTTAATGTCACCATTAGTCCCTCAGTATTTATCAACTTTCTAGCATTAGTCCCTATTTTGGAAAAGTTAAAAAGTTAGGTCCAAAAAGACTTTGTTGTCTCGCTAGTGGCTCGGTACTATGTTGCCAACTACTCCATTATTGTACCTAACATTATAACCTCCATATAATATGTTACCTACTACTCCTTTATAGTACCTCACATTTGCACTACAAATCACACTATTCTTGCACCTCAAATTTGTAATACATCCCACTCCATTATTGTACCTACCATTTGAACTACAAACTCTATAATCGTTTACCATCATAGTCTCATTATAACATTTTATAACATGTTGGTTCTTTTAGTTATTCAAGTATGTCGACGTTTTCATCATGGTATATTTTATTTTATTATTCGATAGGTGTTAATTGCTTCCTAAAGGGTGGATTAATAGTATAGATCATTCTTAGATACTATGCTATCAACTAGTCCATTATTGTACCTAACATTATAACCTCCATATAATATATTACGTACTACTTCTTTATAGTACCTCACATTTACATTACAAACCACACCATTCATGTACTTCATATTTTTACTACATTCTGCTCCATTATTGTACCTAACATTTGAACTATAAACTCTATGACCTTTAACCATCATAGTCTTATTATAACATTTTATAACATCCTGGTTGTTTTGGTTATTCAAGTATGTCGATGTTTTCATCATGGTATATTTTATTTTTTTATTGGATAGGTGTTCATTGCTTCTATCTTAAAGGGTGGATTAATAGTATAGATCATTTTTAGGATGGAAGCAATGGACGTCTATCCAATAATAAAATAAATATACTATGATGAAAACATCGACATACTTGAAACAATTAGTGTTATTTGATTACTTTAGTGAACATTAGTAGATTTGTTATATGTGCTTTTATTCCCACATGTGCCTTTTGTATTTATTGTCTAATTGTTTATTGTTTGTAATTTTGTGGTCCCACATGTGAAATGCAGCTTGATGGTTATCTATTTTTTTTATAATTGTTTATACATTCTCTTTCAAAATGCGGACAAACATAGTACTTTTTTTTTCCTTAAAAGTATATCACAGGGGTCACTTTAGTTGCAATTCTGTTGGTACACACTGGTAGATTGGTTAATTATGTTGATTATTTGTATGAGGATGAATTGACCATGGATATGTTAGAAAACGTGTTAAAAAGGTAATGTGTTTATAATAATGGAACTAGGTTTTATTAATGTTGGATATTATTGATGTGCGTATTTTGGATCCACTTCAATGGCGTGTAGGCCTCATCTAATGGTCCATTATATTTTACATAATGTCGAAGGCTTGGACCGAGTAGATAATCTACGAGCTAGGCCCATTCCATCCGTATAAATAACCTCACTAGTTCATAGTGAGGGGTTTCTCTCTCTCTCACTCTCGCTCGATTTAAAATCACACACGCTTGGGGCTACGTGCTCATCTTTTATAGATAATGTACTCGATAACACGACGGAGAGTTTTTGGCGGGGCCCTTACCGCCCACTCACGTTGTTTCATTTTACGTATAATATAGCAAAATATCCACCACCAACGACAAAGATAACCGCTGGATGACAACTCCGGTGACCCACGCCCACCGCTACCTTCGACACCCCGGTATGATGATTATTTTGGATGTCTCAATTATAAATTTTCTTGTAGCGGAATTCGAGTTCTTAAAGATTTGGCTAGGGGGTCTGTGCACCAATTAGTGTGGAAATGATCTTTAAGACTCAAGTTGTGGCTAGACTACCTCGGAATACCTTGAAGACTACTGCTATAAAGAGCAAGTAGATTTCATCCGTAAAAGCAACCTTACAGCAGAATAAGTCTGAGGATCCTTCGTACGATCCAATCAGATGAGGGTCCAATATTTATTAGCATTTAATGTATTCAAAATGCATTTAATGCCTGAAGTTCTTCCCGTTGCAAATGGAAATTCAAGCTCAACGGATATGAAGCTCCTTGACTATATAAACAGCGCTTGAAGACTTGATAACATACAACACTGATTGTATTTACCGAAGCTTTAACTGTTCAAATCGTTCAGTCTTAAGTGCTTTATATTCTTCAAAGCATTCAATACTTAAAAGAGCTTGATCATCTCGATTTTATTCCATTTGCTCTTCCTAGTGTTCAATATAGTCTAGCCCACAGAGCATGAGTGTGATAAATTCTGTTTACAGATTATCATACTCCCAAAGAAACACTCGGTCAAAAGTATTTTGTACACGATCCATTATTGATCATATTTTGTAATCACTTCAGTGGAAAAAATAGTGCACATTTCTAAATCCAATATTGAACATCTTAGTAGTGGACGTAGCACAAATTCTGTGTGAACCACTTCAAATACTCATGTCTACTTATTACTGTAAACTTCCTTTATTTATTTCCAAGTCTTATCCAACATCATTGCAAAGAAGGAACATATATAATATATGTTGAATTGTCTATTTTAACACTTTATATTTTCTTCTGTTAAACATAGTAGATTTCCTTTGAATCTACGATCCCATTTTTAAAATGTTTTTAAACTTAACATAGGCTATTCAACCCCCCCCCCCTTCTAGCCTATTCCGAGCCACTAGGACTAACAATTGGTATTAGAGCTTAACTCTTTGAAAACAGGTTTTTCCAAGATTAACCTCTTGAGAGAAGAGATCCAAATGACTCATCATATGATGCAAACATCTAACGCTAGCCACGTCCCTATCATGAACGAAGGCTACTTTGATGTATGGAAGGATAAGATAAGAAGACACATGGATTCTATTAATTAACAATATTGGAAATGTATTGAAACGGGTCCGTTCGTGCCAATGAAGGTAAAACTGTTAACCTGAGTTGTTGGTTATCCTGCTCAAGAGCCAAAAGAAGAAGCTGAAGGGACCGAAGATGATAGAAAGTTGGTTGTCCTCAACAAAAAGGTAATAAACATCATAATCAGTGCCATCGACACCAGCACTCACCAACAGGTGATCAGAAGAAGATCAAGGCACAAGAGATAATCGTTTGTATACTCAAATCCAGAAGTTCGATTCATTCATAAAAGATCCCAAGGAGACTCTGCGTCAAGTCTACGATCGATTCTATGAGGTAGTAAATTCCTACTATTCTTTAGGCAAACAATATGAAAATAAAAAAGTTACCATGAGATTCCTAGGTGCTCTAGGCAGTACATGGCATGCAACGTAGTTGTTTTAAAAGAGATTTGAAAAATATGACTCTCAGGAGTTTGTATGCTAGGCTTACTGTTTATGAACTTGAAGTCAGTCAATCCCAAGAAAATGATAAACCTATTAAAACTATGGCTCTACCTGCCATGACACTAGAATCTCTACATTCCACACCTCCTGAAATTGCATCAACCTCAAATAATGAAAATGAGATTTTATCTGACGAACAATTTGCCATGTTTGTTAAGAAATTTCAACACTTCACTAAATTCAACAAGAAAGGACCAAGCAAGAAGAGTTTTAAGAAATCTGCTGACATAACTTCTAATGAAGAATTGGACTGTTTCAATTGTAGGAAACTTGGACATTTTGTTTCTTAATGTCCCAAGCCTAAGTTTGAAGCTTATAAGAAACGTCCCTTCAAAAGATTTTCAAAACAAAAGGGACTTATAAGCGACGACATTGAAAAATGCAAAATGGCGACATGGTGTGACACCGAAGTATGATTCAGAAAATGAGGATGTGTCATCCATAGTCTATTCTTAAAATGATGAATATAGAAAGGTTTCCAAAGAAGATTTGCGTAAAGGCATGCAAGACATGCTTGAAAAATTCAATTCTTTCAAATCTGCCTATGTTAGTCTTGCCAAGAAATATGAGAAATTGACTGATGACAACTCAAATCTGCTGTCTGAGATTGAAAAACTCAATAGCCAACAAAAAGAGTTTAGCAACACAAGAGAAGAAAACAAATTTTTGAGTGATAAGGTTACTGCTCTTCTAAATCACGTTCATAAAATTAATCAAAAAAAGGATGATCTGAAAAATACCATCGACACCTGGAATAACTCCAAGGGTCAATTTGATCAAATTTTGGATAGCCAAAAGCCTAGTGAAGACATAACAGTCTTGGGTTTCAAAACTGAATGTAATGAAGGAAGCATCTCAAACACTGTCAAATCTCATCTAATGATGATGAAAGGGAGGCTTGCCCTCAGCTGCCTATAAAAAAGGGAAAGGCTGGTCTTGGATATGTTGTTGTCCAATACACCTCCCTAAAGTACAACATGGGAAGGCATACAAAAAGAACAAGAAGACTTTAAGTGCAATCAAAAGTCTTCCAATGAAAAGTTAAAAGGTAAGGTAGAAAATCAAAAATTTGCTAACAACAACTTTGTGAAAACAAAGGCTGCTGTTCTCAGATCCAAGAAAATTATGCCTAGGCCAATTAATTTTTTCAAAGGAAAGAATAAGGACTCCAAACCTATTGACACCAAAGTCAAATGCATTTCTACCGACCTACCAAAAGGGCAACATAAAACCTCTAAGTCTGCTATCAATGGATCTAATGTAAATAAGGATGTTAAGATCAAAAAGTCAGTTCAAAAATCTGCCAATAAAATTTCTCAAATCACTAATCATATGCGTGGTTTTCATTCTTGCTCATTTTGTAAATGCCAAGGCCATTTGGCTCATGAATGCCTGTTGAGATTTATACATAAACCTGTAGGATTTATTGTTCCTAAGGTTAATTACGTATGGGTCCCAAAAGGATGCTAATCTTTTGGACCCAAGACAAATAGGGGACCACGTTATTAAAATGTCTGTTTTAGTTATGCTTTATTGCCACTTGTAATGAAGAAAAAGATGTATGGTATCTAGATATTGGTTGCTCAAAGTACATGACTGGAAACAACAATCTTTACCCGATATTATATATGCAAAAGGGTCCACCTGCTATCTTCGGTGACAACTCTAAAGGAAATATGATTGGTTATGGATCAATCTTCAAAGGAAACTTCACCATCAACAAAGTTTCATTAGTCAATGTACTCAAGCACAATTTGCTGAGCATCTCCCAATTCTGCGACAACGGTTTAATCTGGCAATTCTTTTCAAACCAATGTCACATCAAAGACAGTGAGACATGCTCCACTATTCTCACTGGTTGTAGAAGAGGAAATGTACATGTTGTTAATCTAAATGCTCTAGGAAGATAATCCAGACTCTGCCTTGTTGCCAAAAATACTCAAGATAACAATTGGTTATGGCACAAGAGGAATTTCAAATACCTCTCTAAGTTGGTGTTGGGAATATTAGCATGATTAATTATTTAAAACAATTTTGTGCATATTCCCTTTTATATTGGATTTTCTTGTACCCATTACTTAAGTTTTAGTAGTTTGCCTATAAGCTTATTTGTTAGTAGATTATGTGCTACACACTCTAATGAAACTTTATTAGGACTTTACAATAGTTTTGGTAGGTGAAACAACCGATGTTTGTTTTAGCTAAATAAATGATATGATGTTTACTTTGGTATTTCCTAGTAGCTGAAGTTACTGTAGCAGCTGATGTACTACAACTGCTTTGTAGCTGCTGAAGTTACTACAAGTAGTTGATGTACTGTAGCAAGTTACTATAGCAAGTGAATAGTACTGATGAATAGTGCAATCTGATGATGTTTGCTTTAGGAAAGTAAATAAGCTGATGTTTTGTACATCAACCACAAAATAATATTTTCTACATCAACATTAAGCAACCAGCTGATGTCAATGACACTTACTTTAATGAAAAGTGGAAAAAGTTACATAAGTCTTGAATTAAATATATATGTTATATGTGTCACTTAAAGGGTGTTTTTCTCTTTCCTTGTTTCCATCTTTTACATTAAAGTAAACTTACTTTTTCTCATATTAATTGTTTGACATTACTCTTTGCAGCCTATTATATTTGTTGCACATGTTACCAAAAGTCAAGCACATAGTTTTGAAGCTCTCTTCAAGACAATTCAAAATAAAGGCTCAAAACAACTCTATGCATTTAATGCATTGTTGCCTCCAACTGTATCCACAAAGACAAAATCCAATGGCTACAATTTGAAAACTTATTATATAAAGCCTTGGAGACTTCAAGAAAATATGGGGAGAGACGACCGATCAAGCATAATGCTACATACAAAAAGGGACAAATTCCTTTGAAGAGCTAGAGCATCAACATCGATCTCACTCAATAACAAACAAGCTTACACTATATTGTATTATTTGTTTTGAGTTTGATCACATTTACCTACTGTGATTCCCAAAAGGCACAATAATAAGCTAGAAGGGCGGGGGTTGAATAAATTATTTTACACTTAAATTTTTTTAAGTAAGTTCCTTAGAAAAGCACTTACAATCTATTATGAAGATTGAAGTAGCGGAAGTCTTGCAAAGAAACAGGTTCAAGTCTGCCGATTAAGGTCTACCGGTAGACTTGACTGATTACTCAAGTCTGCTGTTAAGGATATAGATAAATGAAATAATAAACAATTCAAAAGTAAATAAACAGTAAAGGAAGAACGCAAGTATTTTGGGATGATTCACACTATAAAGAGTGCTACGTCCACCACCAAGGCAGTCAACCTTGGATTTACAAGTGCACTATGTTTTCCACTAGTTCTATTACAAGGAATATACCTAATGGATCGTGTACAAAATATTGACTTGTGTTTGGGGGTTTAGGAATTAAATATCTGGATAAGCAAGATATTTAATTCGTGCAGAAGAATAGCTTTGAATGAAAACAACAAGAAGTTAAATGATAAGTGTTGATGCAGATCTTCTTGTTGTTGTCGAGGACTTCCTGATCTGTTTATGATCTCTTGAATGCACTGAGTATAAAGACTTTGAGCTGTTGTAGATTTTCAGAGCATATCATCAAGTGTGTATCTTCAGTCTTTAATGGCGGCATTTATAGCTGGAGCATTCTGGAGATCCGCTGAGAGGACGGTTGTAATGTAGCTTCTATTAGGTTGAATGCATTAAATGCATGGAGCTGTCTTGAAGATTTCGTCTTCACAGATATCGAGCAGGGAATGGGTGCAGAGATACTTGTAGAGACTGGTAGGGCAATCCGGATGTCAGATCTGCAAGAGTTGGTATAGACAGAGGTGACGCCGCTCACTCGCTTTTTTCTCGTTCGATCGCGAAAGTCTTCCTGCTGGAAAGCTACTTTCGGCGTGTCTGAGAAGTCAGGGAATGTCTCAATTTAAATTCAAACTGATAAGGATAAATTTAAATTGATCCACTAATAATTGTTTGACTGGACACGTCATGATTAACCATGTGCAGATAAGGTCTGCCGCTGGTTGCTGTAGCAGGTCTTCCGGTGAAGCTTTAACTAAGGTCTTCCGCGGAACCTGTGAAGTCCTATAGAATAAACTATTCTTGGAAAAGTTCTATACACAGTTGCCACGCTAATTGATACGCAGCCCAATTAGCCACTAATGTATAAAACTAATGTAATGTATGAGCAGATATAAATCTAAATACAATGAGAATCAACAATCTCCTCCTATTTATATCTGGTCATCATTACTTACAAATGAGAGCTATAAACAACTATGTGATAGATAATAGCATGTCTAAAAGAATTCTTAATTTAATATCGGTAGACATGCCTCTATCAAACATGAGAACACCACAAGTGTAAAGTCTAATCTAGGTGCTTACAAAGTATAAGGGAAACAATAGAACAACACACAGATTAGTAGAAAATAGTTCAAATAAATTTAAATTGAGTGTTTAAATTCTAAGCAGGTATTGAAATGAAATAACAAGAATTTAAACAATAGACAATTTTTGAAAGTCAATTAATCTTCTGTACTATAAACGAGAAGTTTTTTATATTTACAGAGTTTTCAAAAATTAAGATAGATACAAAGGTTAAGGGAAGAACAGATACATATTTACCAAGGTCTTTTCCCTTTGCCTTTGTCTGCTGCTTCTTTCTCCCTTCGCTGTCGCTCAAGCTCTTCAGTTCTTCTGATGTAGTCATCATCGGCAGAAGTGGGAGGTCTAGTGGAACGAGAACGGTAGCCCAGTTCTTCACGAAGACGTTTGTTCTCTTCCAGAAGCATTTGGTTGATAGACTTCATTTGCTTCTCCTCCGTGATGGCCAGATCACGTTCACGCCGAGCATTCATAACATCATGAGCTGAGTCGCGAGCAATGTTGTTGAGCTCGAGGACAGGTGGGCGGCTGTGGCCGAGATGGATAGTGATGGCATGGAACAATTCATAGAATATAGATGAGCAGAGCTGGGCACATTCAGAGCGTTGAGCTTCAACGTTTATCTTCACATCCGTAAACTCGTGCTCCATCTGTCCAAATCGGGTCCACACGTCATCTTGAAATTGCCGAAGAAGAACAGTATTTCTTTCATTGGCCTTGGACGCGGCAGTGGCTATCTCAGCGGCAGCGGTGGAGATGCTCGTCAGCTCACCTAGCCTGTCGTAGATTGCGTCCAGGCAAGACAAAATTTCAGCATTGGCCGGCTGAGAGGAAGAAGGTTCCAGGCCAATGTGAACATGATCAGCACCGGCAGAAGAGGTTGCTCCAGGGGACATGGGCCGGAAGGGCTGTTGGAGAGGCGGAGTGACTGAGCCGGAAGAGGTTGAGTCTTGGGTGGGTGTTGGTCCCAAAATAGGCTCAATCTAGGCTAGAAGGGGGGGGGGTTGAATAGCCTAGATATGTTTTTAAAAAAACTTTTCGTAAACGATTCTTAATGATTTCTTAAAATGATTTAATTAGAAGTGTTAAAGCAGCGGAGACTGAAGAGCTTATAAACTGGCTAGAAGTCTGCTAAAGATGTACAGATTCAGAAGGGGTTCTAGATCAGTAAGCAGTAAATAAAAACTATAAGAACAGATCAAACAGAACACAGCAAATTGAAGTGGTTCGTACTGTGAATAGTACTACGTCCACTACCAAAGTGGTTAGCTTAGGATTTTAAAAAGTGCACTTGCTTATCCAATAGGTTGATGAGTAAGACCTCTAATGGATCGTGTACAAAATAGGTTTTTAACCAAGTGTATAATGGTGAGAGAAACAATCAAGGATTAATTGTTCTCACATGTGCTCAAGTAAAGAACAGATTTAAAGACAAACTAGATGAAGCTGAAACAAATTTAAGACTGGCAGATCTGCAGCTTCAGGAAGTTTGGTGAAGTGTTAGTTCTTGTCCTTTGATCTCTTGAATGCTTGAGTGTTGAAGATAAGGCTTGAGAGTTTAATGCGCAAGAGTTGTTTTTCCAGATCTTCAAAACTTGAATAAATACCAGAGAGATCTTTTGGACCGTTGGACTGAGGCAGAGAGGGTTGTGTCCAACGTTCTATTGCATTGAATGCAATTCGGCGCTTTGGGAGATGTAAGAGCCACGCCATCGAGATGCAGGTGCAGCAGAAGACATTCCCAAATAGAGTAAGGTTTCAGATGTGCAGCAGCTTAGAAAGTCTTCTTAGCCAAAGGGTAATGTCTTCGGTCTTCGTGTTTCAGAGACGATGCAGGCGGTTGTCAAGGCATGTAGAGTTGACTTCTTTAAAGTGAAATCTGATGAAGACATTATGACTAGACATTTTCAAAAATATCTAGATAGGTGTATACCTGTCATAATTTCGTGATCACGCTAATCTTGATTTTTCGCTCTTTGAGCAGTCTTCAAAGTCTGCTGTTCTTCCAAGGCTGCTGAAGAAGCTGGCAAAACCGCGCCTAAACTAACACTAAACAATTCTAAACAACTTTGATTCTAAGACAGTTGCCACATTAATCTGCAGACCACCTTTTAGCCATCACAATAGAATCAGAAGATGACTCAACCAAATCTAGAACTATAGTAATCAACAATCTCCTCCTATTTGGTTGATGTCATCATCTCAGCTACTAGCAGACTTTGAATCATGTAGTGAGATAATAACATGTCTTAAAGATTTTTATTAATAAAAGAAGACATGCCTTTCAGAGCAAAAGTCTTAGTAGAGAGATAGCTAGACTAAGTACTTACAAGTCAAAAGCATTAATATAAAGTACTAAGTAGAGCAGAGTTTAAATCTTGAGATAAGCACACATGCAAAATATAAAGATTTAAACACGAAGTTTAAATAGAGCAGATCATAGCAAGATAAAGCAATTTAAACTTTGAAAGAAACAGAAGTCATCTGTGATTAAACAAGCTGTTTAACAGCAGAAGTTTTTGCAAAACAGAAGAGTTTAAAAAAGATACAGAACAACATACCAACATATTCAGAACATATTGGGCTGAGTGCGTCGACGTTCTAAGTAATTAAGGCGTTCTCGGAGTCTGTTCTGTTCTTCAATGAGAGCTTGATTCAAAAAATGCGTAGCTCTCTCCTCCCTGATGGCACCAACCCGATGGTGTTCAACAGCAGCAGCTCTGGCATTTGCTTGCTCAACAAGGCGAACATCAGTGAAATCAGCAACTTCACGTCTATGAATAATGGCTCGTGCCATTGCGGTCTTGAGATCGTCAAAGAGTGTACGAATACTGATCTACTGAGAGTGCATCATGCCTATCAGAGCAGCCTGTTGATCTTGAACTAGAAACCGGTGAGTAGTGAAGGCCTGAGCAGTGTCGTTCACCAGTTGATCAACAATTTTGCCAATGTCGAAGATGGTGGCATGAGTAGCATTGAGGCCATAGCTAAGCACCTCGATCTGCTGTGCCATGGAGGAGACTGTGCTGTTGAGCTAAGCTAGTTGGGCATTGTTGGTGCGGAGAAGATCAAGAAGGGCAGGATCAACATTGTGAGAAGGAAGGGAAGAAAGGTTGAGGTTGACTGAGATATGGGTCTCAGAAGGGTTAAGAGCAAAGTTTGTAGAGGAGGAGGAAGAAGCAGGTTGGTTAGCAGCAGAGGGGAAAGGTAGAGGAGAAGAGGGTTTGGAATCAATTTCAATGTCAGTGGCAGAGCTACTGACATAGGAGGAAGAAATAGAAGTGGAAGAAGAGGCTTCTAAGAGATAAGATGGAAAAGGGTAGTCAGGGAGAAGAATGAAGTTAGGAGGGGAGTTGGAAGGGTATAGAAGATCAGAAATGGAAGAGAGATCAAAGAGAAAAGAATGAGTGGTAGAAGAGATAGAAGGAAATAGAATTTGGTATAGGTTAGTGATCGATTGTTTTATTTACCTATTTCCTTGCAAGTGTACAAGACTATTATAGAATAGACTCGGAAGCAAGGGTCGAACCCACAGAGACAAGTGATCACGAACAGTGCGATTATAGATAGCAAATTATTAACCTAAGGGGGTTTTTATGTTTAATTCTACTCTAACTACTAGTTATAGATGTTTAACTAATTAGACAGTAATAACAGATATGAAGATCTTATGGTGAGTGGAAATCTAGGATTCTGGGTTTCACTTATATCTCCTTTATGTTCAATTCATAATAATGTCATTCAATGTCTTGGGTTCGTTCACTAAAAATAGATATAGTCTGTTGAACAATTGGTTCACCTCCATCCCATAAAATTCACCCATTTCATATCCTAAACACAGAACTATCAATCTAGTCGTCACCTAGATTTATGATCTATCTGTCACCTAGATCATGTAAGAACCTGGTCCTAACTTATCACTCTCGTGCTTCGATAGGTCCAATTTATTGTGTTGGTGAGCCAGTGTACGACATATGCACTTGGTCATGCAGTTATCCGCACCTCTAAGCCTTTATTATTTGCGATTACATTCATTTGTTCAAAGCAAAATAATATAGGGGTTGATAAACAACACAATCAACAAGCATTGAATAGACATATATATATGAATCAAAACATAAATTCGATACAAGTTACCTCCCACCTCCTAGATTAGGGATGATTTAGTTCATCATAGACGATGAACATCACATGAAGATGATGGGAGACATGATTTGATCTTCAATACTTGAAATTACAAAACCTAACTATGTTATACAATCTAAAACTACCTAAAATCTATGTAAAGAGAGCTTCCAGCCGTCCTCCTTATGCTTAGGCTCGGCATCTGACTTCTATATATACTCGGAGTTGTGATTGGATCGAATGACGTGTGAAAATCCGAAAATCAAGCATTACGCCTACCTTGCGGTCGCAGGTGCTTTGGATACCTCGTCCGAAGGTCTCCGTGTGTGGTTTTGGACTCTTTGATTGCCGACTTCGGGACTATCTCGCCTACCTTGCGTCGCAGAACGAGGCACCTGCGTCCGCAAGGTGTCCAGATTGTGCGACTTTCTTTTTCTTCAATTTTCCTTTTTCCTTTTTTGTAATTTGCACTTAAAACCACAGAGTTTCGCGTATTTTCACAATAATCCTCGAAACTTACAAAACTCACCGAAAAACATATATTAGTACTCAAAAGACTCGTGAAATAGCATAATTTAAGTCATAGAAGTATATAAAATCGACGTATAAAATACATCGATCAAATACCCCAAACTTGAACTTTGCTCGTCCACGAGTAAACAGATAAACTTATAAATACAGAAGCATATAAATAACAAAATTAAAATCTTTTTGTGAGGGTGACACTATTTACACTCCTCTATAAACCCACAAACTCAAGGAGACTCTTTCGAGTGACTCGACTATGAGATAAATACAAAAACAAATAAATACAAAAGCTAAATAAAATTACACATAAAAATAAAACATAAAATCTTTTGGCTTCATCTCAAGTTATAAGTGTATGGCATGCATGTAATCTCGCTTTGGTGCTCACCACATATATGCAGAGCTTAGTCATATAAAACCAACTAGTCTTTTCTTAATCGCTACTACTTTTAATTTCTCCGTGTGTGTGATCACCATTCTTAAAGAATATCTTAACTAAAAAGCAAATTTTATTGAGCTAAACACCACATTCATATGAAAATCACAGTTTAATAGAAAATCATGCATTAAGAAGTATGAGATCTACCATCCAAACCCAGTCAATTATAGACAGAAAGGTCCCAAGGATTCAAAAGATTTATACATCCATCCCATGCACTTCTATGTATGTATACAATGCTCTCCTATCCCAATGACTTGTAATAGCTAAGATTATGCTAACACAGTGAGCTTTAAGGTGAATAATAATGATTATGAAGTGTGTGATCAATTTCATGTTACTCACTTGACAGTAAAAACAACATAAGCATTGGCAAGAAGATCATTAGGACTTTATAAGCTTGTAATGTAAGACCAAGGTGTTGGGGATATGAAGGAATTGGAATTCAAAGGAGAGTAAGACTACCCTTTATCCCTCATACTTCCAAGCAAAAGGAAGTTTTCCCTATTTAGGCTAGGACCTGCAAAGACCACAAGTGGAGGGGTGCTTTGTGTTACTTTTCACTTTTCTTCTTCCCCCCAAACTTGTTTTGGGCAATATATTCTTCTAAAATATCATCATTCTAATCAGCAGAATTTTTCTAACATATTTTCTCTTGAAAGCTATGCTTCCATTTGAATCTTTGTTTATCCTCTTCTTCTCCGTTTCATTTTTCGTCGACACATGATTATTTATTTTTTTTTTTTTTTCGACGACGGAAAGAAGAAGCCTTCCGAAAAATAGCCTAACTGAAAAGAAGTGGTCCTCCTAAAATCAATTTCCCACCCAATCCTACTCTCTCAAAGGGTAGGCTAAAAGTGTATAGGCTTTTAGGGTTAAGTTAATGTGGGTAATAGAAACGATGGCGAATGGGGTTTAAATAGTGTGCTTAGCACACTCCATTCTTTTCATTAGGCTCAAAGGGGACACTAGGGATATATTTAGTATAGGTCAGGGAATATTTAGGCTCTAACGATCCAAAGATGGCCTAAATCATTTCTTAATGCCAAATGCTCACATAGTATTTAAAGCAAGTAAGACAACACAAAATATCATATCAACTATGGGAATTGGGGTTGAGTGTTTAGCATCACTGGATTTCACATAAGCATTCGCTAAGACGATGGTAGGGACAATTGAGACTAACATGCACACGGTTGAAAGTGTGCTTGAGATATATAAATGAGAAAATCCAAGGGATCTAACTAACATGCAATTGACCCTAAGTTACAATTTAATGCAACAATCATGTTCGAATGGCTATGCATCATATTCTTGTGCATATCTTGTTGAAGTGAAATAGTTGTTATAAACTTTATAAAACTATTCTAATCAATCCATAGTTATGACTGGTGTGAGTGCATGAAGAATTTGGAGAAAAGTAAAAGTTTCGCAAATTTAAGTAAATTCCAGGGGGATCTACGGACTAACTATGCAGTTCATTGCACTAATCTCCTCATGGACTACGACTAGCATTACCATACCTAAACTCGAGGATGAATATTTTGAATTAAATGTTAATAATATTTTTTTATATGTTTTTTTAAGAAATTGGGAGATGATGACGATGACACAATTGTTAGGACCCTAAAGGTTCTTCCTATTATAGTATTCTGGTCATGCCAATAACTCCGAAAATTAGAAAAAATAAAAACAGGAAAAATAGGGTGAAGAGTTAAATGGTCATCAAATAAAGAAATTATTCTTCACCCTAACGACATAGCCCAACTCCATTCCTCGTTAGGCTAGGACCTGCTAAGACTTAAAATTTTAAATTCCCCCCCCCCCCAAACTTAAGTTCTATTTTGTCCTCAAAATAGAGGAACAAATGAGAGGATTGATGGGGTAGGACAAATATAAAAAGGAGATAGCGGGTCCACCTAACGAACGAGGACGGAACTTGGGCCTCGACTATTAAAAAAAAAATCTAAAAAAAATTATTAGTAACGTATAAATACAACACTAAGATGTTTTTCTCCCCCAAACTTGAATTTTGGCATATTTAATTAAAAATTAAATGTCCAAAAATAAAATTTAACGGAGAAAAACATATTTCAACTAACTAAATAACAAATAACTTTCAAAATAGTGGGTTTCCTCCCACTTAGCGCCTTTGTTTAACGTCTTTGGTTCGACCAAACTACAAGCCTAATCTCTTGGTGGTTCATTGTCAGCCAAACGGATTAATTCAATTGTTCGCTCAACCGACATTGGCTCAAAATATGGCTTGAGCTCTGTCCATTCACTTTAAACACTTCATTATTTTTGGGGTTTTGTATATCAACGTACCCCATGAGGATAAATTGCAATATTCTAAAAGGACCGCAATTATTTGATTTTAACTTTCCTCGGGAATAACCTTAACCTAGAGTTAAACAATAATACTTTCATACCTGGATGAAGCATTTTGTTGGCTAATCCCATGTCATGATATTTTTTGGTCTTTTCTTTATACGTCTTCGCATTCTCATATGAATTAAGTCTATGTTCTTCTAACTCATTTAACTGAAACAATCTTTTTTCTCCAGCCTAATGTCAAATCCAAATTTAATTCTTTAACAAACCCAATAGGCTTTATGCTCGATCTCAACTGTAAATGGCAAGCTTTACCATATACCATTCTATATGGACTCATTCCTACGAGTGTCTTAAAAGCGCCTAAGATGCCCATAAAGCATCCTTCTTGAGCTTAGATTCCCAACTCCTGAGTTCCCCGGTCACTTATTATGGCCTTAGGGACTCCATATCTAGCAAATAAATCTTCTACAAATTTGACTAATGCAAATGCTTTTTCCATCATTAGTCTTGGTTGCTACCGCTTCTATCCATTTAGACATAATCAATCGCTACCAAAATATACTCGCAATTATTGGACAATGTGGAAGGGACCCATAAAATCAATACCCCAAACATCAAAATTTCAACTACTAAATTAACATGTAAGGGCATCTCGCTTTCTCTTCCTATACCACTGCTCTTTTGACATTTGTCGCATGTTCTCAGAAAAAACTGCTCACAATCTCTAAAAACAAGAGGGCCAATGCACTGATTGCAAAATTTTTATCGAGCGCTTTATTACCACTAAATAACCACCACAAGAATATCCATGGCAAAATTCCATGATACCTTGTTGGTCTTTTTCTCGAATACATCTTCTTATTAAAGAATCGAACAAATCTTGTATAAATGAGGAGCTTCCCAAAAGTAATTTTAGTTTCCGCCAAAAAATTTCTTCTTTTCGTAATGATCAAAATCGATTAATGATATCGCATAATATAGTAGTTGACAAAATCAGATACCAAGGGTCGAATCTTTAATGGCTAGGAGTTGTTCATCGTGAAAATTGTCATTTATGGGGACAGATCATCAAGAAATTGACGCTCAAGCAAGGGTGAAAATTCTAACCTAGACAAGTGGTCACCACAACATTCTCGCCTCCTTTTATCCTTGATAGTTATGTCAAATTCTTGTAACAATAACATCCATCTAATTAATCTTGTTTTAGCATCCTTCTTGCTTAGCACGTATATTTCAATGCGCACGATCGTAAAGATTATCACCTTTGATCCTATCAAATATGATCTAAATTTTTCTAAAGCATATACATCATCGCTAAAATTCCTTTTCAAGAGTGGTATAGTTCAATTGAGCATCATTCGTAGTTCTACTAGCATAAGGATCACATGAGGCTTTCTATCTACCCTTTGTCCTAACACGGCTCCTATTGCAAAACTGATGCATCACACATGATTTCAAAAGGAAGTGACCAATCATGGCCTGATAAAATGGGGCGAGTTAACTTTTCTTTTAAAAATTAAATGCTTCTAAACATTCTTTATCAAAAATAAACTCTCAGATCTTTTGCTAAGAAATTACATAGAGGCTTACGTATTTTGAAAAATCTTTTATAAATCTTCTGATAAAACCAACATGACCAAGAAGAAAACTTCGAACCCTTTAACCGAAGTGAGGGGTAGTTGTGGAAATAACTTCAATTTTAGCTTTGTCAACTTCAATTCCTTTATTTGAAACAACATGCCCTAAGACAATCTCCATGTTTTACCATGAAGTGACTTTTCTCCCAACTTAAAGTTAAATTAGTTTCGCAAAGATCTTTTAGACAGAGTAAGGTTTTCTAAACAAATGATCAAAAGAATTTCCGAAACCGAAAAATCATCCATGAAAACTTCTACGCATCTTTCAACTAAATCGAAAAATATAGAAATCATGCATCTTTGAAAAGTAGTCGGTGCATTACACAACCCAAAAGGCATTCTCCTAAAAGCAAAAGTACCAAAGGGACATGTAAATGTTGTTTTCTGGTCTTCGTGCAACAGTGATCCGATTATATCTAGAAAACCATCAAGAAAACAATAATATTCATGACCCGCTAATTCAAGAATTTGGTCAATAAATGGTAAAGGAAAGTGGTCTTTTCCTAGTTGCCGCATTTAATTTACGCAAATCGATACACATTCTATAAC
>JABEVN020002892.1:0-20032 GCA_013146195.2 Codonopsis lanceolata
TTGCCAAGATTGTGATTGTTATTACTGTGACTTGGTTGCTTTTCATGTCTATTCCTTTTGCTTGTGAGCACTGGTAGCAGCAACCATTTCCTTTCCCCATTCTGTTTTTTTACTCTATTTTTTAAATCTAGTTAATGATATACAATTAATCCTCACGTCATTCCATCATTGTGTGCTGCCTGTTTGCTTTGCTTACTAGATAGAATTTCTCAGCTTTCTGTCTCCAAGGCACGTGGAATAATTGTTCTGGCTGAAGATGGAAACGCTGACCAGGTGATCTTAGTAATAAATCAGCACATCTTGTATGTGATTCAGTATGATGATCACTAACTCTACGAGGTTTCTTATCTGAGCAGAGTGATGCCCGTGCCCTCAGAACAGTTTTAAGCTTAACTGGAGTGTTTAAGGAACTAACACTTACTACCTAACATATGTAAAAACAACATAGCGAAAATTCAGGTGATTCCCATTAGTAGATTTGCTACAGAAATTTTCGGAAAAACACCAAAACAGGGACTGAACTTAGATCACCAAGTGCAGCGACGATCCAACACCATTTTGAAATACTTCCCAAACTCGAAACTTGATGAAAATTTACAGGATAATATATACCTAACATACAGAAGTATAACACATCCAATTCGGAGGAAATTCTCATGAACGGAATTGCTACAGTATTTTTTATAAAAATGCTCAAGACAGGGACTTCACCCATTTCAAAGCCTATGCCCAAGAGAGAGTGTTTGAGATTAGAGAGAGAGAGAGAGTGTGTGTGTTTGCGATTAGGGTTTAGATAAGTTGTATTTATATCTAGGGCTTTTTTTTGTTTTTTTAGTTATCCGTACATAAATACAACACAATTTAAATTGTCTTTGTTTATCTTAAATTTAATTTATTAAATAGACAAAACATTTTATTTTATTTTTTTCTTAATATATAGTTTTTATCTTTAATTTAATTTAAAAAATTAAAATGTGTGTGCGTGATGCATAATATAGTATTATTAAATTGCGGCATTGGCTGATTTCTTTTACTTGTACTACCATGGCTATGCTCTTAAGTTGTAACACTCGATCACCACATAACCCTATCTATCATATCTCCACAAGTTTCTCTTCTTTCGATATTCACTTGAGATTTTCGTGTTAAACCTTGAGTAGCACTGTTCAAATTATCTTGGAAACACTATTCTTGTAATCCTACTTAATTATGACAAAAAATAAATACTTGGGTAAGATGATTTTACGGGTATCTATTAACTATAACTAAAACAGAAGCTGCTGCTGTCATGTGGCGACTTTCTGTTGAGTGCTTAATTTTTTAAAGTAATTTGGTGATGCCACATGTCACTATCTATGAATTATAATTTTTTTTTAAATTGTACTTTTTGATAACTACAAATGTGATAATTAAATTTTAAAATATTTTTAAAAAATATTCTAATGTTACTTTTTGATAACTACAAATGTGATAAAAAAAATTCTAATCTTAATTAAAAAAATTATTTTGTGATAAAAATTACCGTTTTTGCAATTTTAAAAAAATATTATAATCTTAATTTTAAAAAATGTGATAAATTTTAAAATTTTACTTTTTGATAACTACAAATGTAATAACTAAATTTAAAAATATTTTTAAAAAATATTATAATCTTACTTTTTGATAACTTCAAATGTGATAAAAAAAAATTTCTAATATTAATTAATGCACATAAATTTAAGACCGGACATCCTTTATCCAAACATAAATTTTATATCACAAATTTAGTTAATGTACACCTACTAATCAATTTAGTTAATGTGATAAAAGTTTACAGTTAGGTTAGGATAATTTTTATCACATTTGTAGTTATCAATTAGATTTTATCATATTATCAAATAGGTTAGGATAACTTTTATCACATTTGTAGTTATCAAATAGATTTTATCACATTATCAAATAGATTTTATCACATTATCACATTCTTAGTTATATAATAGTTAACCCTTTTTTTCACTCTTTTTTTTATACGTACTCTCTCTTTCTCTCTCTCTTTTCTCTCCATACCATTATTATTATTATTTTTCATGCAAATTTGGGTTTCTTAATCATTTGAATCAACAATTGAAGCGATAAGAACAAGACTTGTGCAGGTAATTTTGTTTCTATGATTCTTTCTTTGATCTTCTTCTGCTTAATAAATTTGATGTTCTTATTCTGTTAAGTTTTTCTATGTTAATTGATATTTCTTGCCACTGTATGAAAATTAGATAATTAACCTATAACAACTTTAAAAATGTTCATAATCCCATAGAGTTCAGAATTACCTTAGAGTTCAGAATTGCCCCAACACCTTATCTTGAGAATCACAGAGAATGCACACGGTAGATTTATGCACAAAAGAGTATGTTGAGGTTGCTCAAAAGGTGAATTAGTTTACACCACTATGCACGAAAAGGCTCTATACCAGCAGTAGTTAAAGAACTACTTGAAATTCTTTCTTAAAAATTAATCAGCATGTTCACTAGAAATTGCACACAAATAGAACTGTCTGCCCCCATTCATCTGATTATCACATCCTAACATGAAAATACATTATCAAAATAGCATTTATTGCCGCCCAAACAGACAAAGAAGAAGGTGTTGTACAATGCACATTAAAACATGTACCCCGCTTCTATTCACCTCTGTAACATATTCCACGCAACAATGTACAAAACAATAATTACTCAAAAGATGGCAAACCAAAATCAAAACTCCCGTGAACTGACTCCAAAGATGTTGAGAATGTTGAGTTCAGAAGAGTATGTTGAAGTTGCTCAAATTTTCCAAATTGCTCACCTAGATTCCTCAATAGGAATCCGGGTCCAGTATCTCCTATCATCAATGCCCGTTATGGCCAACCCATCGAAGATATCGACAAACAAGCCCTTCATGTACCCTTATTCAGCCAAACTTTCTGCACAAAATCCAAATAAATAATCAGTAAACCCCGATCGATATCTTCTTAGTTACAGTTAAAACACTATAATACATCGCACATACATGACCACATATGTAACACAACTAGCATAGGTTTGATTCACAGTTATAAACTTATAATTTAGAAAGTTTTGATTTTTGAAAAATACCTCTGTAGACAATGTAGAGGCTAGAGCACTAATAAGAGGAGAGTTGGAGTCTTGGAGACTGAGAGTGGAGACTTCTGCCCGCCGCCGGAATCGAGGGCCGAGGCTACCTACTGAGGCGCTGCCGGAGGCCGACTGAGTGGCGAAGGTGCGGGTGAGGAGTAGGAGGTCGGCAGAGTAGAGGAGGACGACAGACTAGGGGGAGAGCCCGAGGCCGAGCTGAGACCGAGAGACAAGTGAGAGGGAGACGGGAGGGAGAGGGGGACATGATTTTCTGATTTGGGGATTTAGGGATTCAGACAATGTCAATGGTTAGAAAAAAAGTTTTATAGGTGGGGCAAATTGTATAAATTTTATCAAGGAGGGGGAAAATTGTATAAATTTTATCTAGGTGGGGGCAATGTCAATGATTCATTTTTTTTTGTTTTTTTTTTCTTCCATTTTTTGTTGTCAAAATCAGTTAATACCAAATAAATTTTATAACATTTGATTCAAACGCGTTTCACTTTATTAGAACTTCAATTTTTATGGTAAATTTTTTTGTGGATATATTTTATCAATTCTCATAGATTTTAATCTTTCAATTACATGACTATATGATCAATTTTGAATATTTACCTTATTTTTTGTTTTTTTCAAATTATTCTAATATAAAAAATTAATTATTTATTACAAGTTTAGAAAATCATCGTATTATAAACAATTTTTGCAAATATAACAAAAACTATTAAAACCATGCATATGGTACTAAATATTTCTATATAATTCTTTTTTTTTTCCTGCCAACAAAATAGATTTTAAAACCGATGCCTCCTTTATACATTGTAAAAGTTTTTTTCTTTTTCTTACCATTTGTTGTTATCAAAATCATTTAATATTAGACAGATTTTATCACATTTAATTTTAACGTGTTTCACTTTATTAGTACTCCAAATTTTCATGATAAAAGCTTTTTATTTACAGATATATTTTATCACATTTGATTTTAACGTGTTTCACTTCATTAGCACTCATCAATTCTCATGGTAACAACTTTTTTTATTTACCATTTTTTGTTTACAAAATCAGTTTGTACCCGATAGATTTTATCACATTTGATTTAGACACGTTTAATTTGATTAGGACTCCTCAATTTTCATGGTAGAAGTTTTTTAATTTTTATTATTTTACAAAAACTCAGTCAATTTAAAATATATTTTATTCAATTTGATTAAACGTGTTCCACCAACACCACAAACAACCACTATGAAATAGCTTGCAAATTAAATCTACAAAATTCACATGAATTTTCGGTTTGATGATTCAGTGTGATCTCACGTTATTTATTTATTTATTAATTATGTGGATATCTTGATGTTGTTGGTTTATTCAAATAACTTGCAAATTCTATTTACAAAATTAAGTTTCATAAACAATACTAAGCCAACCGTGCATCGCACGGGTAATAACCTAGTTTTTTTTATAAAACATATCATTTTTATCCGACCTACCGTGTGTTGGTGAGTTGAACAATGAGATAGTAAAGTTCCGTCTTATAAATAAAGATTCCTAAGACGGTCTTACAGGAAAGCCTACTCATTAAATATAGTATTTTTATAGGAGTAGAATCTTGTAAGATCATCTTACGAATCTTAATTTGTAAACATAATTTCACTCTCTCACAGCTCAACCCACCAACATATAGTGGGTCCGGTAAGATGGATTCGTTTTACAAAACATATTCATAAGATCGTCTTACACTATGTGTGTGTCAGGAAAGTAATTTCTACATCAGGATTCGCTGCATCGCAAATTCATGATCTGAGAATCGCGATTCGAATTGATGATTTGTCATGAACAAATTGATTTGTTTTCCAATTAGGGTAACCCGCTAAATGAATTTTTGAAACAATATGTGATCTGATTGAGTTTTAGCTGCTCGGGTCAGGTCGAGATACAAATGTTACCAAAATCTGTTTGCCCACCCTATATTCGTAAAATATCAAATCAATCTCAACCGCTCATATTTAGATCGAGTTTGAACTAAATTGAACAAAACAACGACAATTCGACTTGTGCAGTTTCAAATAATCTGTGTCAGGAAAGTAATTTATGCATCGGGATTTTGTTGCATCTCCAATTCATATTGTGCATCACGATTCGAATTGATGCATTGTCATGAACAAATTGAAGTGTTTTCCAATTAGGCTAACCCGCTAAACTAAATTTTGTAAAAATATGTGATCCGATTGGGTTTTAGTTGATCGGGTCAGGTCGAGATACAAATGTAACCCAAAATATGTTTGCTCACTTTATGTTCGTAAAATATAAAATCGATCTCACTCGCTCAGATTTAGATCGAGTTTTAACTAAATTGAAGAAAACCACGACAATTCGACTTATGCAGTTTCACAGTTCAGTTTCACGGTTGTGCATTGGGATTTTCTACATCGGGATTCCAATTTGTGCATCGATAGTCCAATTTGTGTCTCACGAATGTAATTTCTACATCGGGATTTGCTGCATCGCAAATCCATATTGTGCATCACGATTCAAATTGATGTATTGTCATGAACAAATTGGTGCATCGCAATGCACAAATTGATCCTTACCGCGCCTCCCTCTCATTATAATGACATAGTCATCTATCCCCCCCCCCCTTAAAAGTGCTTTTTTCAGTTAAAAAATATGGAAGATTTAGTTGGTTAAAAACTTATACAAAGGGATGTCTCATTGTTTTCTCTTCATCTGTGTGTTAGGTAAATATGACAATAATTTTGGAACGAGTGGAATATTATCTAAATTTATAAATGGGACTTTACCATTTCAAACAAGCTATACATTGAAAAATTTAGAAACGGTTAAAAATTATACCAATGAACAGTCTAATATAAATACAATATATGGGTAGTGGTTCGATTCAATTAATACGATTTTATCCAATTTGGTTCAACTCAACTCGAAAAACTCTATGAGATGATATATTGTAAAGCTAGAAAAATTACTTATGTCTATAAAAAAAATTGATTAAAATAATAATTCAATGATTCGTAACAAGGAATGTGCTAGAGACATGCAACACAGTATGACCACATGCAAATTCAAATTTACTCTATTTATATAATTTTTTTTATTTTCTTAAATATATAAATTAAGTTGTAATGTGAATATATTTATTTTTGTAATTATATTGCTGTTAATCATTTAAATGAATGATATTTTATTATTAAATTAATATTTCAAATATTAATTTAATAATAAAATATCATTCATTAAAATGATTATAATATTTTCTCTCTCTCTCTCTCTCTCTCTATATATATATATATATATATATATATATATATATATATATATATATATATATATATATATATATATATAGAGGGATTTCATAAAAAAAACATTTTTTTCATAAATACAGGAATTTAATTTAAATTTTATTTCAACGATGGAAATGTCGTCGCTATAGGTGACCTTTAGCAACGAAATTCTTCGTTGTTAAAATTTTTCAGAATTTAATTTCAATTTAATTCAGCGACAGAAGTTCAGTTGCTAGAGACCACCTCTAGTAACGGAATTCTCCGTCGTTAAAAGTTTTCAGAATTTAATTTCAGGGATAGAAATTCCGTCGCTAAAACTCACCTTTAACGATGGAATTCTCCAACGTTAAAGGTTTTCAGAATTCAATTTTAGCGACGGAAATTCTGTCGCTAAAGACCACCTGTATCGATGGAATTCTCCGTCGTTAAAGGTTTTCATAATTTAATTTCTTTTTAATTTCAGCGACAGAAGTTTCGTCGCTAGAGGTGCCTTTAGCGACGAAAATTCTGTCGCTGATAAATTTTGTTGCTAAAGGCATTTTCCAATCAATTTCGTCGTTGATGCTCAATTTTTGTCGCTTTGTACCGACATAATATTTCCGTCACTGATGATTTCATCCCTGAAGGCGCCTTTTCTAGTGGTGTTATACTGTTTCTATAACACGCCTGCTGGCCAAGCCCTTGACACAATTTATCCTACTGCCCTCTATCGAGGTGACATTTCCCAAGAAATATGTCGTGAGTGTGTCTGCAATGCAACCTCAAGCTAAAAGAATTGTGTCCTTATCAAAGGGAAGCAATCGGGGTGGTATGACTTATGTATGTTAAGGTACTCAAATGACAGTTTTTATAAAGCAGATCCATTGTTTTATACTGTCATCAGCTCGACTCAAAAAACTACGCGAACGTTAGTTTACGAGTTTAATCTTGTTCTAGCAAATTTGACTGAACAGCTACGAGATGAGGCAGTCGCTGGTGGGCGGCTTCGGAAATATGCTATAGGGAGCTATAGCATCCTGGATATTTTAATAACAATATATGAACTTTTGCAGTGTACCCCGGATTTAACTGAGAAGGAATGTATCTACTGTTTGAGAAACATGAGAACTAGAGGTGGCAAATGGGCGGGCATAGGCGGGCGTGGGCGGGCATAAATGGACGGCGGGCTCAAATGGGCGGGCAAGTAAGTGCCCATTTAATAGTATGAGCATATATGGGCGGGCACTAAATGGGCATGGGCGCCCATGGGCGCCCATTTACTCATTAATATGCACTTATTAAATAAATACACAAATTACAAAAAATTAAATTTTTTTACAAAAAATTATCAAAAGTTACAACTAACCATATATATATATATATATATATATATAATTACAACCACAATAATTGGAAAAAGCTGACATATTGCTTGTGCTAAAGTATATTTTTGTAATTAAGACTAACTCTAATGATATTAATATATCTTCTTATTAATTAAACTTTTCAAACGTGGACGTTTAGGTGGAACAGATGGAGTAGTTAGTATTAGAGTTCTATGTTCTCTTCTCTTGAACACATATGACACTAATAAAAGGAAAATGATAGGGATCTAATAAAATGTGACAAATGAACTAAGAACGGAAGTAATAGTTTGTGAAGAAAATAACTTTTCTTCGAAATTGCATTTTAATTTTTACTAATAGTTTTATGTATTAGTATGTAAAAATGTATTTTTGTTGTTGTAATCCTCAATTCAATCTTCTATTTTGTGGTTAAATTTTTAATTTCGCTGAAACCCAATAGACAAACACACGAGTGGAAACCTGACCAAAAACTAAACAAGCAAACTAAGCCACATGTACAAATCTATATGAGAAGGTTCGAGCAAATAAGAATGTCGTATGTTGCACACTGCTCACAAAACCGCTATGAATCCATTTATAGTGTAATAGAGACGGATATTTACAGAATTATAAAAATTGAACAATCTGAGAGTGATGTTGTATTTCATTTAAGGGTACAGAGTCATAGAATAACATTCCATGCTTTGCTTTGCAATTTTGGGGTGGCGGTGGCAGTTGGAAGGGCGGGTGTATTATATATGTGTGTGTGTGTGTGTGTGTGTGTGTGTGGTTGGAAGAGTGGGTGTACAATATAAGTATATTAATTATGTTAAATGTCATTATTAATTTTAAGTATTTTATAATTATGTATGTAATTGATAAAACAAAATTAGAAAAGAAAGTAAATGAGTTTTAGTATGGGTGCCCAAGTGGGCGCACATTTAGCCCATCATAATTAATGTGCCCAAGTGGGCATGCCCATTTGTGCCCATTTAAAATTTTGGGTGTGCCCATACCCATTATTTATTGGGCGGGTGTACTATATATATATATATATATATATATATATATATATATATATATATGTGTGTGTGTGTGTGTGTGTGTGTGTGTGTGTGTGTGTGTGGAGTTGGAAGAGTGTGTGTACAATATAAATATATTAATTATGTTAAATTTCATTATTAATCTTAAGTATTTTATAATTATGTATGTAATTGATAAAACAAAATTAGAAGAGAAAGTAAATGAGTTTTAGCATGGGTGCCCAAGTGGGCATGCCCATTTGTGCCCATTTAAAATTTTGGGTGTGCCCATACCCATTATTTATTGGGCGGTCTGGACGGGCAAATGGGCGCGGGCAAAAATTGTCACCTCTAATGAGAACGATGATACCACAATATTTTAATAAGAGGCAGGGGTAGAGATATTAATCGGTCCAACCCTGTCGGTTTCGGTCTAGTCCTTTCAGTTTCAGTCCCTAATCGATTGCGGTTTAAACGATCCACTAAAATTGCAATCTTAGACCTACCCCTCTAGGTTTCGGCTTTAAACGGGTCACTAACGGATTGCACCTAAACAAAATTAAAAAACTTATACATATAAATATAAAATTCGAAATCAAGTAATTAATGGGCAACAAACCAACAATGAACATTCAACAACATACAATCCAAAACAAAATGACTCAAATGAGTCATACAACAAGTCAACAACATCAAATATAAGTGATAAAGTTCAAAACACAAACAGACTTCAAGTTTTACTAGTTTAAAACTAAAAAGTCCTAATCAAGCATGAAATGATAAAATAAGTCGAGTATCATAAATTAAACTTTTATTAAACCAAACATAATCCAATTTTGAATCATTTGACTCATTATGGGTTTGACTTAATAATTGTTTTTGGGTGAGTATTTAAATTTTAGATTTTCATTGTGTAATGATCAGAAAAAAAAAATAGAGATGATCAAAAGGAAAAGAAATACTAAAAAATTTATATGTGTTCAAAGCAATTTTACCACCGAATGTAAGACTAACATAATTGTTAGCATGAAAAAACAGATGAAAGGTTGGAATGACAACTTAAATTCTAGCGTGACGAGTAGAGATGTATCGGTCCAACCCTAAAGGTTTCGGTCTAACCCTGTCGGTTTCGGTCCTTAATCGGTTGCAATTTAAACGGTCTGCTAAAATTACAAATCTAACTCAAAAAATCGATTTAATGGTGCTCGTAACCGCGTTCTGGCCCTATTAACATCTCTAGCAGGGAGGACGAGTTATTCAGCCTAACTGTTATCTTAGATATGAGATTGACAACTTCTATGACGAGATCCCAGCCATTACTCTCCCACAACATGCTCAATCTCCAACGCCAGCGCCCTTTGTAGTATCACCACCTCCGCTTTCAACCTTATCACCACCTTCGTTTCGACCACCACCACCAGGTACTTACTGAGTCAAGTGGTGTACTTACTGAGTCAAGTGTGTAGATTGTTTTGTTAACGAATGATTTCAAGTTGAACTTTGCTAGAAGTATTTGTCTACATGGATATACATAGCATATAGTCGTATCTCAAATTTTCTTAATTTTTGTTATACAGAGTGTATGAAAAGCCAAAATTATCTGTTTGAGGTGTAAGAGCAGGAACAACAATAAAATCAAATACACATAAATCAAATATCAAATCAAACACAACTCATTAAAAATCAATAAAATAATTCATTTGTTACTTATTTGATTCAAAATCAAAAAACTCTTTCATCTGTGGTACAAAATCCAATACCCCATTATTTTTATCTCCAACAACTTTGCATACCCCACCATCTTTATCTACATTAATTTAATATATTCTTTCAATTTATATTAACAAAATAATAATAATATTACATAAATTATTAAATTCAAAATTATTATTTATTTACTAAAAAAGGGTTGACTATATGAAATTTGGAGAGAGAATGAAGAGAGTGAAAAGAGAGAAATATCAAATTTTTCGAAAATTTTGTTTGGTGTCTAAATGAGGCAAACTTGGTATCTATTTAAAGATAAAAATGTTAACTTTAAAAAAAATTGAAAACCAAAAATGTCCAAAACTGTGGATAATTGTTTAAATTATCGCCACTGCCCAAGGGGTGACGTGTGAAAAGGTGTGTCTGCCCCTGTCGGCCCTGTTGGCCACTCTTTTTTTTTTTTTTTTTTTTGGCTGAAAGCAACGCCATTTTGAATGTTTTATTGGTGAAACACGGTTGTTTTGATCGGCTTGTTGATTTTGATTTGTATCTTAATCAAATAAAAATTTCGATATAATTTTCTTAGATCAACTGTTGTGTTAGACGTGCTCTAAGAGCATCCACATTGTTACATCTTCTTATCCATCTTCTTAACTGAGTCTCACTGCCACCTATACATTTTTTCTCTTTTTACGCACTTAATAATATATTTTATCATTGTATAATCTTTATAACATCTTCTTAGTTAGGTCTCACTCACACCTCATTAACTTTACATTTCAATTTTATTTTTATTTAATTTTATTTAATATATTTCATATTTAAATATCCGTATAAATAAATTAATTTATAAATTAAGACATTAATTAATTTATAGTTAATAAATTATTGATAAATTTTATAATTTATAATTTAAATAGAAAAGAGAATGAAGAAGCTGTGGAGAAAATGAAAAGGTTAAGGCGTTATATTTATAGGGAAGAAAGAAAAATAAAATAAAATAAAAGACTTTAAAAAAATATAAAAAATTAATGAAAACATTGCCAACTCAATTTCCCACACACTCAACGGTACACAGGAGGAAACCGGGATTTTTAAGAAAAGAAAACAATTTGAAGTCAACAAAAATCAGACATGGGACCCACCCACAATCCTCTCTCACGTCCCTATTGAGCACGTGTGGTGAACGCGCCTGCTGTGGGCAAGCGGTGCACCACACCTTCCCCCAACTGACCAATTCTTCCTTAAATCAATTTTTCTTCTTAAATAAGAAGTAAACCAATTCTCTTTCCTACGTGTCCATGCTAAGAATTTTGCCTCCATTGTTGATTTTCTTCTTCTTAATAAGAAGATATCTAAAACGTACATTTCTCAACGGTGGAGATGCTATAAGAACCTTCCCACAATTAACTCTCTCGCTATTCATAAGTCTGGCCCAAACAAACACCTTATAAATAATGTTACAGCCACTACATAAACTTTGTGAATAAAATAATAGGACAGTCCAGTCGGTACCCTATAATTGGTTATACAGATTGTACAACCTAGTGCAACTAAAAGTGGGTTTAAGAGAGGATCAACTTGGAATTTACTTGGTATCTAGGCAAAAAAGGGGGGATTGGCATTTCAAGGGGATCAAGTTTTATTTATGAGTGGCCCTAAATGCAACACAAAAAACATTAAATGTCACACTCATTTAAATGTTTAATTACTAATTAATTCTTTTATAAAAAAGACTAACAATTAACCCTAAACTCTAATTACTAATCAATCATTATCCTTTTATATAAAGGAGTTTCAATTAATTCTCCTATAAATATCAAACACTCCTTTACAATTAACTATAAACCCTAGACTTGTTTCTTCCAATAATTTATTTAATGAATTCCGATCCGAATAACAACGTTCATGATAATTTTTCAGATTCTTCTTTTAAGGTACGTTTTTTTATACTGTCAATTTTTTAGGTTAGCGATTTTTTTCACCAACGATTTTTTTTCAAACTTAAAAAAAAAACAGGCGACTTTTTAAAACAAAAAAAAATTAAACTTGGCGTTTTTTTGTCAAATTTTTTTTAAAAGTGGCGACTTTTTCAAACAAAATATTTTAAACCTGGCGTCTTTTTGTAAATTTTTTTAAAAAAAGTGACGACTTTTTAAAACAAAAAATTTTAAACCTAGCGTTTTTTTGTAAATTTTTTTTAAAAAAAGTGACGACTTTTTTCAAATTTTTTTTTTTAAATGGCGATTATTTGTCAATTTTTTTATAAAAAGTGGCGCCTTTTTAAAACAAAAAAATTTACACCTGGCGTTTTTTTTGTCAAAATTTTTATTAAAAGTGGCGACTTTTTCAAAGCAGCTCTGCCTGCCTTTGCTTATGTTTTAACTTTTAAGTTATAACCCATATCCCTAATGCACAGTTAAATACAAGTACACTCTACCGATGGACAAACATTGAGATTAAACAGATTAATTAGAGGGCAGCTCCTCCATCCATCCAAGAATCTTCATCAGTTAGCTGGCAAAATTAAAGAGTGTAACCCAGGAAGTAAATTGGACGATCCTTTCCCGGCTTTCGAGTTGGCCGAGTGTTTCCAGAAGTAGCAGTATAGCAGTAGCGAGACCACCGCGAGGACCAGTACATCGCCTACTATAATCGCCAGGATGGCGACTCGACTTATTTTGCCACCGCCACCGTGGCGATGATTTGTGGGCTTGTTCGGCACAGTGGCGTTCGCTGGTATTGAGCTTGGTGTAGAGGTTACGGTCGTTGGGTTGGTCAACGGCGAGGCGATAGCTCCGGAAGATCCGGGTCGAGTCGGGTCAATGTTGGATTTCGTACAGTTTGAGAGCGGGTACCCGCACAGGACGGGGTTGTTAGAGAATGCGGACTGGGGGAAACCCGAAAGGGAGCTTGGTATATCGCCGGCGAGTCTGTTTCCGGAGACGTTGAAGTCTTGTAGATTCGGGAGGTCAAGCACCGAAATGGAGCCCGAGAAGTTATTCTCTTCAACTTTTACGTGTCAATTTTTTGAACTAACCTTATCTTCAAGACTTCAACTCACCAACCTGCATTTAATCGATTGTTGTATGTGAGAATGATTGTTACTTCAATATTGAGTTAATTCAATATTGAGTTAATTCAAGAGTAATATCCAATGGGGTAGTTTGGTAACTTGAAAATGGTTTATATTTTATTTATATTTGATGGAGGGCATTTTGATAATCAAACATTCTAAGTAGTGTGGTAATTAGAGTTTTTAAGTGTAACATTTAGAGGTTTTGTTATTTATTTGGTTTAGTCCTGGCTAAGAGACCGCCAAACCGGGGAAAGTTGAGAAGTTCTCTCTCTCTCTCTCTCCACATGAGTGAGTCTCTTTAATTCTTTTTTTTTTTTTGGCCTTTTTGCAATTAAAAAAATAAAAAATATATTTTTAAAAAAATACACATATTTATCTATAAATAGAGAATATGTTTGACTCATTTAAACACCAAATAATTTTTTTCAAATTTTGAAGTTATTAAAAATAAAGATAGTGGGGGTATAAAAGATTATTGATGTTTGTATCAGCTATTGTATGCGTTTTTTGTCGGGTGGCTTATGGGTAACAAATAGATTTTTATATTTATTTTTAATGAATTGAGTATTAATTTTTATCCATGATAAAAGATGATTCTTTGTTATACATACTCTAAGAGCCGAAACAACAAAGTGTCAATGTAGAAATAAAAAAGGTGTCAAAGTGGGTATAAAAATAGGCAAAAGGTGGTTAAGTATAAAATTTTAATACTCAACCCTCCCAAAAATCACACAAAATAGGCAAAAAGTTTTTGGAGTTTGGGTCAAACTGTTGGAATGATTTTTTGTTGGGTGATAACCGGACTGGTATCATTGGACGATATTATAACCTTTCCAGTCTACTTTCTTTCTATTCAACTGCTAAAGTATAATTTTGGGGTAAAATGTCGAAGGTACCTTAATGAATAAAAGACACGCGCACAAAGCCACTACCTAAATTTGGGTAGCGTAATGAAAAAATTGGGCATCGCAATGCAAAAGCCACTGTCCAAATTTGGAAATTGCAAGGACAAACATTGGGCATCGCTAAAAAAATTGAATATTGGTCACTGCCCAAACGACGCCCACATCATAGGCAATGACGCATACATCATAAGAAACGATGCCCACATCGGAGGCAGGTCTACAAACTAAGCGCATCATAGGCAACTGCCCAAACGACGCCCATATCATAGCCCAAGGAAACTAAGCATCATAGCTCAAGGAAAAACATTGGTCACTGCCCAAACAATGCCTATATCATAGGCAACGACGCCTACATTGGAGGCAGGTCTGGAAACTAAACATTGGTCACTACCCAAACGACGCTCACATCATAGGCAAATCATAAGTTTGAGAGAGTGGGTTACGTTTATTAACTTGCCAAAATGGCTCTGATGGAAACGGAGGATAGAAATCGAAAAAGGAGAAATCGAAGCAGAGAAAGCATCGAATGAGGCTCAGTCGGATTTGAAAAGGAAGATGGGCAATGTTGGAAATTTTTTATAAAAGGGACTTATGCAGTTGGGAAAAAAAAGACAGTAGTTCAGTGGCTAAAATTTCAGAAAAGGGGACCGACCCGCAATTATTCTTTTTTTGTATCGATAGCTTATGAGTATCAAATGGATCTTTCATTCATTTTTAATGGGTTGATTATTTTTGCACATGCTATTCGTCTAACAAATTAAAAATTGCAAGCTAAAAGCACAAAATTTTATATCAATTTCAAGGCTCTAGTGAATGGATGGATATATATATATATATAACAAACACAACTTGCGATCTAGATTGATCCATAAGTTTGTGGATAACATAATAAACCCCTCAATTATGGATTTTGTTTAAATTACCTCCTCACAATGTAAATTAGATTACATATAAACCCCTCAATTATTTGTTTGAATTACCCCTTCCACTACATTTATACTAATATCGTGCTTATGACATGGGCACAGATAATAGTAAGTATGCAAAGAAGGAAATGCTACTTTAAGTACTACTCTATAGACAAAATTAATGTATCTAGAGCTGTCAAAATGGGTTAAGCCCGCCCTGCCAACCAAAAGGGCTGTTTTTGGGTTATAAAATATAGGCCTATCTGGAAGCTGTCTTAACAGGTAAAGGACCGCGCGAGCAGTGTGGCAGGGCAGATGGGCAGCGAGCAACCCGCTATTTGATACATCATCTTTCACCTCTCAACAAGTGGCAATGATCAAGACCATGCACATTATTTAACGAGACATAAAGATGAGAGAACCTTATCTTCATGTTAGAGCCGCACACACCACTCCCACGCCATCTCTCAACTCGCCTGGTTCGTCTCTCTCTCTCTCTCTCACGACACACCACGCCGTCTCTTGCTCCTTCTCTCTTCACCATCGTTCCTTTATTAGCTATCTCGATCTGCCGTTGGCCTTCTACCATTTGCCATCAACGCCGATCCGACATCGTCTCTCTCTCACATTAAATGTCGCTCTCTCATGCTAGGTGTATTTGTAGTTTCTCAAAAAAGATGAATTGGTCTAGTGGTCCTCGCCATCAATTAAAGTGGTTCTTAATTTAGAACATGTCAATAATGACTCTAAACTTGATTCCAATTCCAATGTCTCAATTTATTTTCTTCTTGTAATTCGTTCGTTTGCAAGTGTACTATATTCAACCAAAGGATTCATTTTGCCAAATTGATTTTGTATGTTTCTCTTAGCTTTATTGTGTCATTATCGAAGTGAATTTGCCCTATTTTCAAATTGATGCTTCAAGTCTACTTGGTTTGCCATTGAAAATAATATTTTAAGTTTTATAAATAGTTAGAAATGGTGCAGTGATAAAAAACTATTTTTTGGCGAGCATGTCCGTTTTGCCTGCGGCCCAATGCAGATTGGGATAGGCAAAGGTTTCCAGGGACCGTCATTTGGCAGGCAAATCCGCCCCGCCTTGTTTTATAGCAGGTTTTTTTAAATCCGCAGGCGAACCTGTCCCGCGTGCTCGTTTTGACAGCTTTAAATGTAACCTTGATTTTGAACCCTGATGCATCGCTATGTCACAAAATTTGGAATTATACATCGCGACGCATATAATCATGCATCACAATTCAAAATCGTGTATTGCGATGCTAGATTTTGTGTGTTACGATGAATGAGTTGAAACTTTTGCACGTGCGTGTTCATTTCATTAAGGGTATACTTGTCCTTTTACCCAAAAAATTATTTTTTTAGCGATTCAAAAAAATATCATGTCTTTTCTGGTTAAAAATTGATGGGAGGGGACCGGACTGGTTATCACCCAACTAACTTCCTCTACACAAGACTTGGGTTTTTTTACGCACCACACAATTGAGTTGAGTGAAATTCTAGCCGGTCTCATTTGGACAGTATTTAACCCAAAAAGTCTACCATTTTTTGTAGTTAACCGGTAAAGTACACTTTTGTGGGCAAAAAGACGAATATACCATTAATAAAAGGAAACACACAAACTATTTAATTTTCTTTCTCTCTCTTTTTTGAAAGTGATGCGCCCCCCCCCCCTTTTCACACGAAAACCGAGTTATAAAAATGAAGGGTTCAAAGAAGATAGAACTAGCCATCCTTCCCATCCCCAGTCCGTGCTTGTTATCATGTTGGAAAAAAGAAGGGCTTAAGGCCGACATCTCAACTGAATGGATTTTTACACTCTCTCCCTCTCTCCGAATAGACATGCCACTATCTTTATCTTTTTTAGTGCATCTTAATATCTTTAAAGCTTCCAGTCATATGCATTGGCTCCATTATCTCCGGCCATCTTTACCAATCGAAGGAGAAATGATGGCTTTACCAATCGAAGGAGAAATGATGGCTCGCATCGTAGAGGTTTGAGGGAATCTCGATGCGTAGGCTTCCAGGAATTTATCAAGGCTTCCAGGACAAGGCTAGTGTTTCCCCAAACACAAAGGGTTGGATGTACGGGAGCAGCAACGCTTTTGCCAAAAATAGTGTTCATTTGTGGAGAGATAACATTAAGCAATCTTATCACCCATTAGAGGAAGGCATGCAACTTTGGCCTAAAAACCCAACTGCATACCAGTGATTGGTTATGTCTTGTTAATATTTTAATTTCATATGATCATCGCTTGCTCAGTCATTTGATTTTAAGAACCAAGCAATAACTAGATGTCGCCAACATTTTTTTAATTTTAATTTGCAGGGAGATTGTTGCTACATATTTAGTTGAAATAGGGATGTTGAGATTGAGGACTCTAGACCTTACCGGGGAAGGATTGGGACTTGAGGCAGGGTACTTGAATGAAACAAGTGAAGTTCAGTTGATGACAGTAAATAATTACCCACCATGCCTGGATTTGACTTTAAACTTTACAAGGGAAAGACAGACGAGAGAGAGGAAGGAAGGAAGGAAGAAAGTAAGGAAGGAATGAGAGCAATTGAGAATGGTGGGCATTTTAGGAAGAAATTAAACAAAATGGACTTATGCGGTTGAAAACAAAAAGGGAGAAATTCGGGCCGGTCCCCTGTGATGAAATGTTAACCAGAAAAATCCAGGATATTTTTTAAAAAATCGCTAAAGTGCACTTTCAGTGGGAAAATGATAAAGATACCATTAATGAACAAAAGGTGCACGGATAAATCTCATGCCTAAATTTAGGCATTGCAATGCAAAAATCCACACCCAAATTTGGGCATCTCAATGCATAATTGAATTCTATCCAAAATTGGGAATCGCAATGCAATAATTGGGCAGCGCATAAATTGTGTAGTACACCAGCAAGATTACAAGCCAAAAATATAATATTTAAGATGTTGTGCACAGCGGAAGACTTGCTAACAAATTAACAGAGTATAACAGGATCAATCACCAAGAAGAGAGAGAGAGAGATTGGGGTCAACGGACTATCGAAATTTTATTAGAGCCAACCTTGAAAACGTTCTAGGGATACAACTATTTATATGGATACAATAGAAACCTTAAAATCCTTAAAACAAAGAAAAATGGACAAAGCAGCAAAAAGCTCAAAAACGGGACTAATTAAGCGGTCGCTCAGTCCAAAGCACTAGGTGACCGCGTATTTTCCACTAGCACGCGCAAATTTCCTTGATTAAGCAATCGCCTAGCTCTTAGCACTAAGTGACCGCCTAGTCCAAAATTTCGCGATGTCTTGTCCAAAACCCACCTAGTCCATTCTCAACATAAGATAAATTTTAAGAAAATAAAATAGAGATAACATGATTTGCTTAATAAAAGTCAAAAAGAAAATAGCTAAGAATATTCCACCAAAAAATATAGGATGAATTATGAGCCGTCTACGTCTCTTCCGATTTACCTATTTCTTTTCCTTCTTGATTAATCACCAGAGAGAAGAGATCCAAATAGTGAGAGTAGCAAAGAGAAGACTCACTAATCTTAGCCATGGGTGAATCCAAACTAACGCAGGGACGGATAAAGGCTTAAAAGAGGAAAAGTATGCCACAAAAAACTTTGGGAGCCAATGGCGTGGATTATCCACGGTGGATAGTAGCAGGAGAGAGAACAACACAAACTAAATTACTAATTAGGTCTGGGCCCTAAAAAAGTCCATAGCCCTGCAATCGCGTATCCGATCTCACCTATCTTCTTACTAGCATGAATGAGGGAGGAAAGTCAGTGATTGCAATCTCATAAAAGTTGGAGAATGTACCAAAGAAATGAATATGTGGAAGAAGACAACCGAAGTAGCAGGTCGGTATCGGTATTTTTGTAACAAATTTATGAAAATAGACTTTTGCAATTTTAAAAAAATGGTACATGAGCGGTTACAATTTTAGAAAGTGGTATCAGCCCGCAATTATTCCAAACAAAAAATAGGCACCGTAGCTATTACAATTTCAAAAAAAGGAACCGACCCACACTTATCTCAATTAAGTTTTGTTATTTTAGAACCGCATGGGCCCACCCTTTTGCCCATATTTGAAATTGCTCCCAGAACCCACTCGGAAACCGATACCAGTACTCCTCTTATCTTTCTTCCAAGAGTGAGACTAATCACGCCCTAATTTCCTATCTTTTCACCCCACTTAAAAATATTACACAAATGTCATAGAGTAAAAAAACCTAATAAACCTTTCTACTAATACACAACATAAAATATTCTTCACACCCCACTCTAATAACAAGAATACCCTTATCGGCTGTTTGGCTATGATGCGATGAGCACACTTTGTGGCATTGGGCCACCATGAGATAAACACCCCCATTGGAGTTCGACCACCAAGAGATGAACACTCCCATTTTGTGGTGTTCAGCTAGCATGAGATGATCACTCCCATTGGAGTTCAGTCACCATGAGATGAACACTCTCATTGGAGTTCGGTCAGTGTGAGATGATTTGGAAATTGAGACAAGGGAGAAGGCTGGAGCGTGCCGGTAATGATGGCCTTTGAATGAATGACTATAGCACGAACAAACCCAGAATACTCAAAAAGAAACAAAACAAATTATTTTGAAAAGATATAGTCAATGAAGCTTGCAATTAAGAGTTCATTGAA
>JABEVN020002893.1:0-20025 GCA_013146195.2 Codonopsis lanceolata
AACATGGAAACATGGAATACATTATGAGTCTCTGAAGGTGGCGATGCAATGCGTCTTATTAAAGACCCAACTCTCTCAAGAATCTCGAATGGGCCAATGTACCTCGGTGTAAGCTTCCTTTCTTAGAATCTCTTCGTACCTCTCCTCGGTGTCACCTTCAAGAACACGTAGTCTCCCACTTGGAACTCAAGATCCCGTCTTCGATTGTCGCGTAACTCTTTTGTCGACTTTGAGCGGTGCGCAAGCGATCTCTAATCAACTTCGCTCTCAACCATTTGTTGCACTAACTCGGAACCCCAAAGTTTCGCCTCTCCAACTTCATCCCAACAAATTGGTGATCTACACTTACGCCCATACAAAGCTTCATGGCGCCATCTTGATACTCGTGGTAGCGTTATTATCGCAAACTTCGGCTAAAGGTAAGTGAGAATCGGCTTTCCTTGAAATCCACGGCACAAGCTCGAAGCATGTCCTCCAAAATCTGAATCAATCGCTCGGTTGACCATACGTTTGAGGATGAAAAACTGCTATCTTGAAGTCTAATTTGGTCCCCAAGGCTTCACAGCGTTTGCCAAAATCGGATGTGAACCTCGGATCTCTATCGGATACAATACTCACCGTGCGCCATGAAGTCTCACGATCTCTGAATGTACAAAGGCGCCAGCGAGTCAACGAATAAGTGATAGCTATCGGAATAAAGTGTGCGGACTTAGTCAATCAATCGACTATAACCCAAACTGCATTAAATCCTCTCGCGTCTTGTAACCCATGTCACAAAATCCATGGTAATGAACTCCCATTTCCATTCGAGGAATCTCAAGTGGTTGTAGGAATCCCTTGAGGCCTCGATGCTCGGCCTTAACCTGTGACAAGTCAAACATTTTGACACGTACTCATAATTCCCCTCTTCATGCCTTTCCACCAAAATTGTCTTTTCAAGTCTAAGTACATCTTCGTGCTCCCGGGTGAATGGTATACCTCGATTTATGAGCCTCATCAAGAACCAACCTCTTCAAGTCATCATTAGAAGGAACACAAATTCGACCTCGAAATGTCAAAGCACCCTCACTATTAGTCACAAAATCGGGCGATACATTCTCGGCCAACCCATCAAAAATTTTCTTCAACTCGGATCATTCCTTCTGCGCTTCTTTAATCTTTCCAAACAAAAGCTGGTGTAGCTTCGAACATTCGCGAAAATCACACCTTTATCATAAACACTAGGACTCCAATCTCATGCAAGTCCTCCAACATCTTCCATTCTCTAACCATCATACCACGACATGTGAACCTTCTACTCAAGGCATCGCTACTACATTTGCCTTCCCGGATGATATAAAATAGTTACAATCGTGGTCTTTTAATTTCTCCATCCATCTTCTTTGTCTCATGTTCAACTCCTTTTGGGAAAACAAGTATTTCAAACTTTTTGTGGTCGGTGAAGATCTCAAATTTAGCCCCATACAAGTAATGTTTCCATTTATTTACGAAGATAATCGCAGCCAATTCCATATCGTGTGTCGGGTAATTACGCTCATGAATAGACAACTTCCTCGGCGCATAAGCGATAACTCTACCATTCGCATCAACACACAACCCAAACCTTCCTTAGAAGCATCACTATAAATCACAAAATTATCTCCTCCACTAGGCAAAGCCAAAATAGGTCCGGCGTCGCAGCTTCTTAAGCTCTTGAAAACTAATCACATCATTTCTCGCTCCAAACAAATGGCACATTCTTTTGCGTCAATCTCGTCATAGAAGTCGCGATCAGAAAATCCCTCAATAAATCTCCGGTAATAACCCGCTAGACCCAGAAACTCGAACCTCGATGGCGAACTAGGTCTCTTCAATTCGTCGCACCGCTTCAACCTTAGAAGGATCAGCGGCTACTCAGGCTAGAAATGATATGCCCCAAAGGATACTTCCTCAAGCCAAAGGCACATTTACTAAACTTCGCATAAAAGGCTGTTTCTCGAAGAATAGACAACATACAACCCTCGAGTGTTTCTCATGCTCCTCAGAGATTTCGAATACACTAGGATATCATCAATGAAGACTACAACAAAGCAATCAAGATAGCGTGAAAGACACGGTTCATCAAGTCCATAAACACCGTGGTGCATTAGTCAACGGCTTAAACGGCATCACTACAAATTCAAAGTGCCCATATCTAGTGCGAAAAACTGTCTTGAACGTCTTCTTCTCTAACCTTCAATTGGTAGTAACCCCGTCTCAAATCAAGCTTAGAGTAGGCGATAGACCCTTGCAAGCTGGTCAAAAGATCATCAATGTGGGGTAGAGGATACTTATTCTTAATGGTCACCTTATTCAACTCTCGGTAGTCTATGCATAACCGCAAACTCCCATCTTTCTTCCTCCTCACAAACAAGAGCCGGTGCACCCCGGCGACACACTTGGTTTAACAAAACCAATCTCTAGGAGTTCTTGCAGGCGGGTTTTCAACTCCCTAAGTTCAGCGGGCGCCATCCTATACTGAGTGCCTTAGAAATCGGTGAAGTCCAGGAATAAGCTCTATCAAAATTCTAGTTCTCTATCGGGTGGCATAGCATGATCGGTAGAAAACACGTCGGGGAAATTCACATACTCACGGGACCTCTTCTAAGTTAGCGAAGACTTCCTCTTATCCACTACGCAAGCAAGATAACCCGTACACCCTTGAGATAGTAATTTTCTAGCCCTTAGCGCGAGAAATAAAATGCAGTCACTCGAAGCATGATCACCCACAAAAGTAAACTTCGAGAGCACACCGGCATAAAAAAAGTAACCGCTTCTTATGGCGATCAACTATAGCATGATAAGCACATAACCGGTCCATGCCAAGAATCACATCAAAATCACGTATAGGTAGAACTACCAAGTCCGCATGCAAAGTGTGGTCACCCACCAAAACATCACAAGATTTAAACACTTGACGGCGAGCATATATTCCCCGGCGGGGTAGACACTTCAAGCAAGTATGGCAAAGATTGAGGCAACACGCATAGATTCTCAACAAAGTGCGAAGCAACATAAGAATCACGAAGACCACGGATCTATGAGAACTCGAGCCTTATGATCGAATATAGAAAGAGTACCTCCTATCACGGCCGTAGACCCCTGAACCTCGCGCTGATCAAGCGCAAACACACGGCCTTGAACTTTGGGTTTACCGTCCCCATCTCTCTTAGCCCCAGACTGCTGTCCAGCGCTACCCGACTGACTAGCCTTAAACTTCGGACAGTCCTTCTTCATGTGAGTTCCATCTCCGCAATAGAAACACTTCCCATTTTTTCCCCAGCACCTATCAGCTGTGTGCCCAGACCTCTGGCAGAACGAACAAATCATAGCTTCACTACGCGACCCTTGCCGCCTTAGATGAAGAAGTATTGTTACCTTGTTTCCCGGCGTGGCCTACCTTGGCCTCCACTTCTCTATCACGGTTCCCTCGATAACCCCTTACATTCCGAATTACTTCCCTGATTATTGGTCTGAGTAGTCTGTCGTGCACTACTAGCATTATTCTTGACCCTGTGTTCCTCAATGTCTTGCTCCACTTCATACGCTCGATCAACTGCACTCCGGTAATCGATGAGCTTAAGCGCTAGAATTTGCTTTCTAAACTCAGTTCTTAACCCCTTTACAAACTTGTGTGTTCTCCTTGCTTCTGTGGGAATCAGATACGTACAATATCGGCTCAATTCTGTGAACTTTGCAGAATACTCTGCCACAGTCATGCTACCTTGCTCAAGATCATAGAACTCTTTCTCCCTTTGGTTGCGCACTACATCCGGCACATATTCATTCTTAAACTCTCTTTGGAAATTGGCCCAAGTAATGGGAACTTGTTGCATCTCCCAACTCTCCTTCAACACGGTCTACCAATGTTCGGCTCCCTTAAACTTAAAGGTTGCTAACATCACTCTTTCTTCGTCGGTACACCCCAACATGGACAACACTTTGATCATTTCCTCCATCCATAACTCGGCCTCTCTTGGTTTCGGTTCCCCAAGAAACGAACTAGGCTTTAACTTAAGAAATCTCTCTAAGAGAGTAGTGTCAGTCCTTGGTCTCGGTGGTGGAGGTGGTGGTGGTACTGCTCCTCCTGCCTGACCTCCCTGGCCTGCCCCAGCCAGAAAAGCTAACAATCTGCGATGTAATTCAGCCATATCCGGTCCTACCGGATTCTCTGGCGGCGGTACCTCTACTTCAGGTTCAACCGGAACTCTCCTGGATCTACCTCTCCCGGGATTAACCATCGGACTCCTACAAGAATTCACTCGACGTTAGAATCAACACACAATTTACCAACCCAACTAGGCCATGGAACCTATCACGGTAGATAGCTAACTATAGCTCGATACCAAGCTGTGGCGACAGGCCGGACCCCAATGCAAGATCCCGAATCAGTCCAAATAATCAAGTTAAACACACAAGCATGCACAAGTAGGATTATAAAATTCATGTGGCGCAACATTGCATACGAATAACAACTCGGCTACACTTGGCGGAAAAACAACTTAAATTAAACAAGTCATCGGCGGCGTTACGGTAGAACAACAACTACTCCTACAATTAACACATGCTTATAAAACCTCACGGCCACAACATGCGGGAGACAACTACAACAATAATACTTTAAACAAGCTTTAGCGGAAAAAGCGTGATGAACCATACACATATGAACAAGCTCGACATATAAGTCGGCATACCAAAAGATTACAAGTATCAAATATTTAAGTTACTACAACAACAAATTCCCAAGCCAAGTCTACATGACTTGCTTCCCAACGTCCTTTCCAAAATAGAAGATTAACCAGTTAAAGTCCAAAAAAAAGCAACCTCGCTCACAACGTCCAAGCGAATACGTGAGTCTAGCGTGGGACGTCTCCTCGGCTATGATCTAAGGAAAACAAAGCAAACAAATAGGGTAAGTCGAAAGACTTAGTAAGTTACTAAAATATGCACGTTCATGTTATGGCATGGCATTTATCACAATTATGGCATGTTATCATCATTTAACACTTAGCACATTATCATCATATGGCACTTAGCATATTGTTCACATAAGTGCGTAAAGTAAATCATACAAGTAGGATATGATAGTCACGCCGCTTAGTAGCTCTCCAAAACATTCATTTGGTTCGTGCCACATCGATGTTTGTGAATTCATCGACTTTCATCGAGTTCCTACTCGATCTAGATAGCAAGCCAATGCGACACGCGTATTGATACGGCAAAGGGCTACTTCCCCTGCGGCCAGGTGAAGGTGTGTGTGGAGTCCCGGGTGCGGCGATCCATAGCGAGCACGAATCCCATAATTCGTGAAGGCGATGCATCGTCCCACCCTGACTTGATAAACAAACCAAATAATGCCAGCTGGACTCAATGCAATGCACAAGTAGATATTTACTTGACTTAAACCAATTAAGGACCGAATTCGACAAGAGCGAACTCGACCAACCAAGTAGGGGTTAATCTCTACCATAATCATGTGAAGGCAATTAAATTGCACAAAAACCAACCTTTCATAACAACTAGTTATAAACAATTAAACCGAGCTCATACTTGAGTAAACCAATTCAAACGGTGTTCAAACTTCGTAGGGATTGAAACTAGAGTTCAACATGTTCAAATCTTCCCTAGAGTCGACTCCGTTGAGTCTTTTCCCTAAATTCCCAATTTCGGGGAAATTGAAGCTATATGCTTCATAACCCAACCTAGGTCACTTCTAAGTTCAACGAGGATGTAAATTCACCCAAACCATTTCAATGTAATTCATGTTCCTTATATAGTCCAATATTAAGGATATAACCCATAACAATTTTTCACACATATCACATAGGCATAATTTAGGGCATTCCCAATTAATATCACTTTCATCATCAAACATACTACATATTTCTAACATGTTCAAGACCTCAATTAACATAATGAAAGAGTAATTTAAACTCTCAAAGGCAAGAAATCCACCTAGACATGCTCCTAGCAAAATCATACATTTAAAATTCAAATGGAAGGCATATGAAGCAATTATGTGTCCTCATTGACCTCATACATCATAAACTTTGTTTCCTTAGGGTCAATGAGAACTAAAAAGAGGAAGAGTAACTTACCTAGCTTGAGTGAAAACTCAAGAGAATCAAAATCTAAACGGTGAAGTCGTTCCTTTAAATCGCACGTCAAGAATCCAAGGTTTGGCGGCAATCGAACGGTGGAATCCTTGTAGATCGAAGGAAGAAGAAGAACTAGGGCTCAAAACTCAAGCCCCCAACTCTCTCTCTCTCTCTAATGTGTAAGAATAGGATGAACAAATGAGAGACTTTACTGAAAATTGGTCAAGGTTTGGTATTTATACCTCCAACAAGAGAAGGGTACAAGAGGAATTTCTCAAGTGCAATTAGTGGAAATTAGGGAGAGATCAAACACTAAACCAACCTAAATTAACTTCTAATTAGTGTTAGGACATGATTAGGACTAAGTGTGGGTGGTTAGGAAGGGTTTAGAGGGGGTTTAATGAGGGTAGGATAGGCATTTCACGTCATAACTCAAAACAGGGGAAAAATAATCCCGTAACAGACCAGCAGGTGAGGCGGGCGCCTCACCCAAGCCCATGCGGCCGCCTCAACTACTGAGGCTATCCCCAAGTTCAGACCACTCTACAATTGCTCCCTGCATTTGAGGCGGGCGCCTCACAAGGTGCCATGCGGCCGCCTCGGCTCCAGAACCTCTAAAACTTGAATCAAACTTGATCTAAATGATCCCAAACTCATGGGCAACCATTCTAAGGTCTAACCCTACTCAAAACGAGTCGGAAACACACCCGAACAACTCCCGGAACAAGATAGAACAAGGCGCGAACCACGCGACGAATGATCAACGAATCAAACTACAATCAAACACCAATCAAACTAGGATATCTTGGACATGAAAAAGACTTGTTTCAACATGGTTAAGACCTGAATATAAAGCCAAGAACTCAATGAACACTTCGTACGACGAAATAGGAGCAAATACGAGCAACGAGGGGAATCGCTAAGGCCAAAATCAAAACGATCGAACCGGCGATTCAACAAACAAACTTACGCGATTCTAAACATGTTAAGAACTTCAAGAATGATTTATGAATGATTCTAAAACACTTATAACCAAGTAAACATGCTCACAATCAACAAGAAATCAAGAAGACAAGCATACGATGCACATGCAAGAATATGGGCGTTCTGACTAAGCCTTTTACGTGCCTTCTTGGAAGAAGTATATGGGCTCGTAGGCGGAGCTTGATGGACGCTCCCAGAGCTTAAGCTGCAAATGAAGGATAGTTTTGGGGGAAACAAAGGGGATAGAGGCAATAGTAGATATGTACAAGCAATTAACGCATAATCTAAATTTCTTTAGCAATTATTCCTAAGTTGCACCCTAGGACCCGTAATATCATATTTTAGTGTTTTATTGCGAGCTTTTATCGTGGTTTTTCTGTTTCTTCTGTCAGTCGAGCCCCTTTGCTTGCTGAAGATCTAGAGGTAAGATGTCGAGGTTTCAAAGAGTGTCTTCCCTCTCCTTATTCTCCTGATATATATATATATATATATATATATATATATATATATATATATATTTTTTTTTTTTTTTTTGCTCTAATTTTTGCCTAGGCCACCCTTTCAGGTTTTCAGCCTAGCGAGCCCTTATTTCTCCTTTTTATTATTATTATTATTATTATTATTATTATTATTATTATTATTATTATTATTATTATTATTTTATATATGCCCTAACTTTTGCCTAGGCCGCCCTTTCGGGTTTTTAGCCTAGCGGGCTGGAGAGGGAAGCACTGACCGGATAGGGTGGTTCGAGCATAATACCTTTTCAAGCTTGTTGAGATTGGAGGGCTGAACAAGGTCTTTTCTTTTCCTAGCTTGTGAGGAGTACGACATCTCCTGACCGAATCTCATTGACAATATACGGCACATCGTGGAAGAGAGTGGTATGACCTTTTGATAAGTAGCCCTAGCATCTTTAGCCCAAATGGCATGACATGATAGTTGTAGGTTCCCCGAGGATGGTGAATGAGGTCTTTTCTTGGTCTCCTCTTGTCACGACCCGATTCCAACACGAAATCCCAAGGTGTCGTTCATTTGGAACAAACATAAGATGAGGACAAACACTTGTTAAATAGTAGTGCGAGTCCAACAACGAGCTAACAAGCTCTAAACATGAACATAAAGCCGCACTAAAATACGGTATTTCAAAAATCGAATTAGCGAAAGCAATAAGTAAAAGAAGTCTCGAGTTATGAAGCTCGAAACAAAAGCCAAAGAAACCAAGAGAGACATTATCTCTCAAAGGGGGAAAAACAAAATTCGCGTGCCGCAACATTGCAGACGCTGAACCAACCATCGACACTCCAGGCCGGCGTTTCAACAAAGAACCAACCTGATAACAATTACCCACGGCTAAATTATACCGGGGTTTACCAACAACTATAACAATTTAGAATAAAGAAAAGCCCCAAAGCTACTACGTGCCCGGGAGATAACTGAAATAAATACTAAAACCACGAATAATGGCACGACACAACCCGTCGGTCGAAGAAGAAACAATACAAATACCCAGTATCTACGAGGCCAGTAAAGTCTAGATAACTTTACAAAATCGATCTCACAAGAATAGCAAGGTACATAATATATGTGACGATGCTAAAAAGAAATAAGACTCCACAAGCTACTACTCGGGGATGTCTGCTGCTACTAGCATGAACCACACGATCTAATCTCGATCTATCGATCAGCTGTGCCTTGCTACAGTCACGATCTACTCGACCTCAACACGGCTACCAATTTACTGCAACTAGAAATAAAGTACGGAATGAGTCATAATGACCCAGTACGCTACTACAAGAGATATGTAACATATAATTATGTAACATAAAAATAATCATGGTGTCATTTTACAAATGACAGAAAAACCCGTGAAGAGGCATCGTATCGTTTAGATACTCCACAAGATACCCGGGATGTGCATTGACCTCCAGTCAGTCTGCACTATAGCCGCCGAAGTCAAGGCATGTGAGGACATGAATGCTTCTGGGATTCTTCCACTCTTCTGCCTCAACGACAAAGATTACAGCATTTTCTTGGCAGAAGAGTTCTACCAAAGGATGGAGCTTATGAACAAGAATGCTCTGCGTGGATGGATTAGAGGCCGTCCTATCTCTATCACCGCCAAGACCATCTCCACCATCATTGGTGTGCACTTTGGTGGTGCTCTTGAGTCAACCATTGCTGAGGCTAACCATGCCTGGGAAGCAATGAGGGGAGTTGATACCCCTAGAGAACCACAAGGAAAGATGCTGAGGGATCTTTTCCCATTAGACGTCTACTGCACAAGCCACCTAATGGACAAGGGGCTTCTATTCAAAAGTGGTGCTCATGATATGTTCACGGCACAACAGCTGAACCTTACATGTGCTGTCTTTCTTCAAACCCGTCTCAACTACGGAGCCATCATCTTCAACGAACTAAAGCTGTGGGTTGAAAAAGTGAAGAACAACCCCACCTGCAAATGCCCATTCGTCAGGCTGATCAACGCTCTTCTTCGAGACACTGAGGAAGTTAACTCTTCCTTAAAAGAGGATGAGCTTATAGTGGTGGCCAAGGAGAAGCAGCTAACCGCCTCGTTCTTCAATAAATACTCTGAGTATGAGAACAAGCGTAGGCTGCAGAAAGGTCTTCCGCCAGTCTCAATCGACAAAGTTGCTTTACCGATCATAGTGACTCGCTTCAATATGGAAGCGTATGACGTGGCTAGCCAATATCTCAAAAAGGCTTCTGCTAAATTCAACGAACAAGTTGCCCAGTTTCTTCACCAAAAAGCTAAAGATCTGGCTGATGAGGCGTACGCTTCTTGCTGCCAAAAGCCAAGGGCAAAAAGACCGCCTAAGAAGAAGTACCAATTGAAGAGGAGCAAGCCAAGTGGATTCGGAAAGAGATGAAGGAAGGCCAAAAGGGCAAGACTCCAGCCAAACCAATTCCATCACCTTCCCCAGTCCAACCTTCCACAGCCCAGCCATCCTCTCAAGCACATCCAACCTCTTCTTCCCAACCTTCTTCTAAAACCAAAAGACCACCCTCGCCCTCACCTGCACCCACTCCTAAACCAAAACGAAGAAGACTTCAAAAAACCTTTGAGGACCAGCCACCTGCAGACATTCCTGCCTCTACCGATGAAGCAGCTGAGTCTCCTATTCAGCCGCTAAGGAAGAAAAAAAGTCCGCTGCAAGCCTCTACCGCCGACCAAACCTTTACCGCCGCCCAACCTTCTACCGACAGCCAACCCTCTCCCAATAACCAACCATCTACCGCCACTCCAAGCCAAACTATTCCCCCTGAGTCATCTACTCAGAGGAATTCACCACCTCTGGAGGAGTCTATCCCTCAGGAGAAGCCTACCCGAACCCCAACTCCTCCTCCTCCTTCACCCTTCAACTACTCTCCTAACCCATCTACCCCTTACCTCACCTCACCAAACCCAACCAACTTCATCAAAAACACCACAACCAACTCAAAACCCTCCTACCAAGTTTCTCTTTGAGCTTTCCTCAGTGGCAGATCTATTCTCTTCTGATCAACCACAACCTCCACCTCTTCTTCATAAACCCAAATCCCTCTTCTATCCTGCCCCATCTTTCTGGTTCTCCACCGAACCCTTACCCCAATCCTCCTTTGTCAATGAAAATTCTGACACTGATATGGAGCTCGATTCACCACCAACCCCTCCTACCCCTCCACCTCAAACCATCTCTTCCTCTACCGACACCATACCAACCCAAGACTCTTCCTCTTCTGACTCCATCACTCCTCCTCTCCAACAACCATTCCAGCCAGTGTCTCCTGAAGCCACTACCTCTGTAGGCACCGCCGCTATTCACATTGGTCAGGCAACATCATCTTCTTAGCCGGCCAATGCTGAAATTTTGTCAAGGCTGGACGACATCTATGAACGGCTAGGCGCTCTCACTAGCATAACTACCGCTATCACTGAGATAGCCACTGCTGCGTCCAAGGCCAACGACCGAATTGCAGCTTTTCTACGACAATTTCAAGAAGATGTATGGACTCGTTTTGGACAGATGAGACACGATTTCATAGACGTCAAAATCAATATTAAAGCTCAACGCGAAGAATGTGTCCATATCTGCTCCTCCCTCTTCTATGAGCTATTCCATGCCATCACTCTATATCTCGGCAATGGCCGCCCTCCTATCCTCGAACTCAAGAACTTAGCTCGAGACTCTGCTCACAATATCATGAACGTTCATCGTGATCGTGATCTGGCCATCACGGAGGAGAAACAAATGAGATCTATCAACCGAATGCTGATGGAAGAGAACAGTCGTCTTCGTGAAGAACTCGACTACCGCTCTCGTTCCACCAGACCTCCCATTGATGCCGATGACGAGTACGTACGAAGAATGGAAGAGCTAGAGAGACAGCGTAGGGAGAAAGAAGCTGCAGACAAAGGAAAAAGGAAACGACCTTGGTAATCTATGTATCTGTTTTCCCTTAACCTTTGTATTCATTTTATCTTTTGAAAACTCTGTACACATTAAACATCTTGTTTATAATGCAGAAGATTATCTGCTTTTCAAAATTGTCTTATGTTTAAATTCTTGTTCTTTCATTTTCTATATCTGCTTAGAATTTAAACACCCAGTTTAAATTTATTTGAACTGTTTTGCTACTAATCTGTGTGCTACTTTATGATTTCCTTATCTTTGTATGCACATAGAATAGTCTTTAGACTTGAGGTGCTCTTCTATTTGATAGAGGCATGTCTTCCGCTATTAAATGAATAAATCTCTTAGACATGCTATTATCTATCACATAGTTGGTTATAGCCCTCATTTGTAGTAATGATGACCAGATATAAATAGGAGGAGATTGTTGATTCTTATTTTGTTAGATTTATATTTGTTCATACATTACACTAGTTTTATACTTCAATGGCTAATTGGGCTGCGTATCGATTAGCGTGGCAACTGTGTATAGAACTTTGCCAAGTATAGTTTTTATAGGACTTCACAGGTTCAGTGGAAGACCTCTTCAAAGCTTCACCGAAGACCTGCTTCAACTTACAAACGGCAGACCTTGTATACACCTGGTCATTCATGACGTGTCCTGTCCAGCAAAGATTAATGGATCAATTTAAATTTATCCTTATCCATGTTTGAATTTAAATTAAGACATTCCCTGACACCTCAAACCCACCGAAAGCAGCTTTCCGAAAAGCAGGAAGACTTTTCACGGCTGAGCAAGGTGAGAAAGCGGTCGTCACCTACTGTCTGCAACAACTCTCTTAGATCTGACATCAAGATTGCCCAACTTTCAGAAGATTTCAGTAATCATTCCCTGCTCTCTATCTGTGAAGATGAAATTTCTGATTGACAGCCCCATGCATTTAATTCGTTTAGCCTAATAGAGCTGTTAAAGTCCTCGTCTTCTCCAACGGATCTTTCGAGTGCACCTGCTATAAATGCTGTCATTAAAGACTGAGGAAAAGAAGGGAGATCGATCGAACACTTAAAGAATTGCTCTGAAACTCTACAACTCTAAGTCTTACTACTCAATGCATTCAAGAGATCCTCAACAGATCCAGAAGTCCTCGTCAGCAACAAGAAGCCGTGCATCAACATTTATTGTTTTACTTCTTGTTGTTATTCATTCAATAACTATACTTCAGCACGAATTAAATATCTTGTTTTCATAGATATTGAATTCCTTTAACCCCAAACACAAGTCAATATTTTGTACACGATCCATTGGGAATATTCTTTGTAATAGATTTAGTGGAAAACATAGTGCACTATTTAAATCCAAGGTTGACTGCATTGGTGGTGGACGTAGCACTCTTTATAGTGTGAACCATCCCAAAATACTTGTGTTTATTCCTTTATTGTTTGTCTACTCTTTTATCTGCTTATTATTTCATTTATCATTACCCTTTACAACATATATAAGTAAACTGTTAAGGTCTACCGGTAGTCCTTATCGGCAGACTTGATTCAGCTTTATTGAAAGACTTCCGCTACTTCAATCTTTTCAATAGATTGAAAGTACCTTTCAAAGAACTTACTCAAAAGTTTTTTAAGTGTATAATAAGCTATTCAACCCCCCCTTCTAGCTTATTATTGTGCCCGTTGGGACCCACATCATCCATGGTGGCTATAAACATCTGATTTTAGGAGGTGTAATGAGTGGAGTTCTCCAGCCATGGTACACTAAAAGGTGAGAGAGTGAGTGGAAAACAAGTGTCAAGCCCTTATAGGTCCATTTTTAAGTGAGATTAAGTCTCTAATTGAGGACTTAGTGCTAAAATTTTCACTTAGGCTTAATCCAATTAAGGTCTAATTAAGGTCTAATTAAGGTCAAAGTTCAAGTTTAGTGAAATTCATTAAGGGTCTCCAAGTAAATCCAATAAACAAGGCAAAAATCAAATTTCTGGAAATACCGAGAATAACTGGTACAGTCAACTTTAAAAATGCACATGTAATGAAATACAACTCCCAAAATTAATCAAGAGATATGGTTAGAAAGATCTTGAAGTCTAGTTTCTAACGCATCAAATGGATCTCAATTCCGAGTTGTCTACAGAAAACTATGTCCAAATTACTACAGCCCTATCATGCCTGAGGCGAATACACAAGTCACACCGGAAATGAAACACAAGCGTGTTCAAACTTAAACACGACCAAACCAAAATAATATCAAGTTAATCCCCAAGGTCCCCCTAGTCATCCAGGGCAAAACATAGGATCAAAATAATACTAACCGAGTAATACGACAACACGATAACTAAAACCGCGAATCGGGGAATCAAACTTACGACGACAACTACTATGAACGTCATGGCCACATGTAAACTTGTAAAAATGGTTATTATGAATGTTAATTCATCTAAGAAAGTACATAAGGATTCGGGGTCTCATATCCTCTCCTCCTTAAAAGAATTCGTCCTCGAATTCAATATTTCGTAAATCGAGCGACAAGGTCGACACTCAACCTACTATCACAGTTGAGGCAACATCTATGGTGTGTATTCTCTTTTGGGTGTAACTCTCAAATGTTATCTCAATCAAATATCTATGTCGAGTCATGCTTGACTCTTGACAAAAATACTACTCCAAACCAAATTTCTCCGGGCTTAACATAATACTCTGGTTATAAACGAATCTCTATAGTTCATCATATTCTCACACATTAAACATGTACTTGATCATGCAATTAACATTCATCTCAGGGCAATACTCATTTATTATTAAGAGCATTTACCACGTCAAATTACTCATTCAGAACAAGCATTGCAAATTTCAATTGTTACAAACTACACACGTAAGGACTGCTTATAGCAAGACATCACATTCATAGTACAACTTTCATACACATAATGTACATATTTGCACAAGTATAGAAATACACCATTTTATGTTCCATTCCATTTTGGTAACGGATTCAGTCAATTCCTATCTTAAATCATACCATTCTAGTTCTCCGAAGACCTCTTGATAATCAAGTCAGGGGTCCTCTGAAGTGACTTCAAAAGCTTTCGTCGTATAGGATGCGGGGTGTTCGTGAATCACATAAAAGCATCCTTTATATCGGTCTCAAGAATACAAATAATAAGCACATATAGACATGGCATCAACATCATGCAACATAGTATATTAATTTACTATGCATGTAAACCAAGTATGGAATATTCATACTATTAACTACCCATCAATGGTAGATAAAACACATTATACAAGGCTAATACAATATCAATGTGTTAGACTAATAAAGAGACAATACAACATTTCACGAGTCACTAGGTAGCATATTCTTACTAATTAGTATACGACCAATCCTTATAAGTCAAACCGTATACGGGTTGACAACCAATCCAACCAATCATCACGTGATCACCTACTGGCCAATCACCAAGTTCCAGCATATCATGAGGAAATTTCACCTTGATCAAGGTAGTCCCCCAAATACCAAAACATAACCATCGCGAAAGGGTTCTCAAATTCCCAACACAAGTAATACAAGAACTGATGGTTAAGTACTACCATAACTATATACACCTATATAGTAATCTATGAAATACTAATAGGTACCACGGGAGGCTTAACCACTCCGCTCTCGAAACGTATTACAACGAACTTTCGCCATAATGATTAACACGACGATCACCCTTGGGACCGACAGTCTAGCTTTTCTGATTCCTAAAAATGGAACAAGAAACAACAGCTCTACTGAAATGCAACACCTACTCTTGGTATAACTGCAACTCATAAGCAATAAAGGAGAAATATAATACTCCTAGACACAAACCTTCAATCACGAAAATCTAGATCAAACGAACATAGTACTCCAAGTCGTATACCAGTACCAAAGAATATGCCAATAAGGCATTATAAACAACACTCGACGGTGAATACTCGACGAAAACCCAAACCCAACCTAGGCCATGGAACCTATCCTGGCTTATAGCTAACATAAGCTCTGATACCAACTGTCACGACCCGACCCGGATTCCAACACGAAGTCCCAAGGTTGTGTCGCTGGAACAAACATAAGATGAGGACAAGCACTTGTTAAATAGTAGTGCGAGTCCAACAGTCGAGCTAACAAGCTCTAAACATGAACATAAAGCCGCACTAAAATACGGTATTTCAAAAATCGAATTAGCGAAAGCAATAAGTAAAAGAAGTCTCGAGCTATGAAGCTCGAAACAAAAGCCAAAGAAACCAAGAGAGACATTATCTCTCAAAGGGGGAAAAACAAAATTCGCGTGCCCCAACATTGCAGACGCTGAACCAACCATCGACACTCCAGGCCGGCGTTTCAACAAAGAACCAACCTGATAACAATTACCCACGACTAAAGCATACCGGGGTTTACCAACAACTATAACAATTTAGAATAAAGAAAAGCCCCAAAGCTACTACATGCCCGGGAGATAACTAAAATAAATACTAAAACCACAAATAATGGCACGACACAACCCGTCGGCCGAAGAAGAAACAATACAAATACCCAAGTATCTACCCGACCGTAAAGTCTAGATAACTTTACAAAATCGATCTCACAAGAATAGCAAGGTACATAATATATGTGACGATGCTAAAAAGAAATAAGACTCCACAAGCTACTACTCGGGGATGTCTGCTGCTACTAGCATGAACCACACGATCTAATCTCGATCTATCGATCAGCTGCGCCCTGCTACAGTCACGATCTACTCGACCTCAACACGGCTACCAATTTACTGCAACTAGAAACAAAGTACGGAATGAGTCATAATGACCCAGTACGCTACTACAAGAGATATGTAACATATAATTATGTAACATAAAAATAATCATGGTGTCATTTTACAAATGACAGAAAAACCCGTGAAGAGGCATCGTATCGTTTAGATACTCCACAAGATAGTCATTTCTTCTTACTTACTAAACCGTCCAAATGAACCAGGGTGTAATTCCCTGTTCAAACACAAATCAAATGAATTAGAAGGTAGTTTCTATAAAAACATCATATGCAAGTATATATATCTATATATATACAAATCAAGTTGTTCACATAATCATTATGTATAAGTGTGCATATTTATATATATACACATCAAGTCTCTCAATAACATTAATACATACAAACATGGTCAATATGATCTCATGTTCAACTAACACTTTGTTATCACATAAGTGCCCATAGGAAGCCACATAAGGGATTGAGAAGATACCAAATCACGTCGTCGTATTGCTCACCAATCACAACTGTTAATCATATCGTGCCAGTGATACCCGTGATCGGGTATCAAAGTACCGAGCTCTCTTCTCGGGTCCGAGCTCTCTACTCGGGAAAATAGCACTAGCCAATGCGCTCAATTGGTTACGACAAAGGGGGCTACTTCCCCACTGTAGCTAGCAGTGGAGGGGTGTGTGAAAACCGAATCCGGTACGGCGATACATTGCAACCACGAATCCCATAATTCGTGAAGACAATGCATCGTCCCACCTTCAACATGAAAACTCAAGTAATGCCAGCTGGACTTATATGCAATGCACAAGTAGATGTTTACTTGCTAATTCTCAAGTAGATATAATGATCTACTAAACTCATACGATTATGCACATTGTTACAATAATCACAAAACCACAATAGGAGCTCATTTGAGTCTCTAAATCATAAGTGTCAAGTTGTTCACTCTATTCGATTCAAGTCCCAAAAGCTAGTAATCTAGTCAAATGGAATATAATTATCATAGGATCTCACCACGATCCTCGTAAGGTTCAATTGTTCCTTAACTCGACTCCGTTGAGTCCTTACTACAGTTTCATCCAAATAGGGTATAAATGCTATATGCATTTCTAGCCCTTCTATGTTCTTGTTTAAGGCATAGCTAGGTTCTCGTTCCATTTAGGAACCCTAGTTCACGTATCAATAAGTCAAGTAGAAGATGGAAGCCTGAGTTGATTAATATCAAATCAAGTCTTAGTTCAATTCAAGTTCATAATCCCACCTATTAGTGGAATCCAAATTTCATAGCAAGTTAACAACCCAATAGTAGAACATGCTTGAAGGCAAGAAACACTATATGCTTTATAAGTCATATTCATCAAGTATGGAGAATCAATCCTTAACAAGTTCAAATATTACAAATCATTCGGCGCAGCAATCTTTCTAATTGCATTAAAAATTCCTCTCAACACAATATGTACTGAATATTTCTTATTCAGAAAGTAGGCTCTTTAAACTATAACTTAGCCTTTTAAATCACTTCATTTGGACTTGTGTTCATCAATCTATGATCATATCAAGATCAAGCTAATAATCTGTTTTTCTGTTATGATTATTCTGCCCAGTCAATTTATAAATTCGACCATTATTTCCTCACAACTCCAAATTTCATGAATTTTATATATTCAGAAACTAGACTCTTGGAACTATAATTTAGCACTTTAAAGTACTCTATTTGGACCTGTATTCATCAAAATACAGTCACCTCAAGTTCATGTTAAAAATATGGTTCTCTGTTGTGTCTCATTCTGCTTAGTCAACTTGTAAATTCATCCATGAATTTATCACAACTCCAAATGAGTGGATTATTGCCTAGTATGAAACTAGACTCTTGATACTATACTTTAGACTTTTAAATTTCTCCATTAGGACTTGTATTCATCAAAATACAGCCCCTCCAAGTTCATGTCAGAAATCTGATTTACTGATGTGGCCTGTACTGCATGTCCATCATACAAACTTCACCAAAAATTCCTCATTGATCCAAATGACACACATCTTACATTTCCAAAAACTAGACTCTTTTATCTAGAGTTTACCATTTTAAAACACTCCAATTGGATATGTATTCATCGATTTATGATCTCATGAAGATCATGTTAATAACCAGTTCCCCTTGTTCAGACTCACTGTCGCAGCCATGGTTCATGATTCATTAAAAATACTTCCTGAACTCCAAAATTTATAATAATTTACAGAGAATCACTTAACATACACATGACCAATATATAATATTTTTAGGTAATTCCATGTAGTAGGTTAGTGCCAGTAGTTTCCGGAAAACAGCCCAAAATTAGGACTGAATCTGTGAGGTTTCTTCCTAATTGGTGAAATCCTAAACTAGTCATCTCATTGAAGTTTCCAATTCCAACAAGTCCATGAACATTAGTTGTTCCAAGTCATGTTTAGAACACTTTTAATGCTATACACAAACCCAATTTATTAAGTGTAGAGGGCAGCCCCAAAATTTCCAGAATTTAACCCTAACATGAAAAATTCTTTAAAGTTAACAATTGTAATGAATTCCTTCACAAGAATTAATCCTAAGCACAATTAGAACCACATTCATGCTTTACCCAAACCCAAATTAATAACTTAGAAAATCAGCCCTATAATTTCCAGATTTATAACTTGTTGAAAAGAAGATTTCTACTTCACAAGAAGTCTTCCTAAGCATGTATACTACAACTATTATGAAGGGAGTATGTCATTATATTGAACATACAAATTTTCAGGGATTAAATGCATACCTTAAGCCTAGAAAAGGATGAGAAAAATGAAAACAAAGTAAGGATTAGTAGTCTCCTCGTCGATAGCTACGATTGGGTGGTCTCGAATCCAAAATCGGGTGGCCGGATCTCCGGGAAATCACAAAACACACACTAATCTCACCAAGAATCTACCACACTCAAGCTCTCATCCATGGTGGCTGTAAGCATCTGATTTTAGGAGGTGTAATGAGTGGAGTTCTCCAGCCATGGTGCACTAAGAGGTGAGAGAGTGAGTGGAAAACAAGTGTCAAGCCCTTATAGGTCCATTTTTAAGTGAGATTAAGTTCCTAATTGAGGACTTAGAGCTAAAATTTTCACTTAGGCTTAATCCACTCTAATTAAGGTCTAATTAAGGTCTATGTTCAGGTTTAGTGAAATTCATTAAGGGTCTCCAAGTAAATCCAATAAACAAGGCAAAATCAAATTTCGGAAATACTGAGAATAAGCTGATTCAGTCAACTTTAAAAATGCGCATGTAATGAAATACAACTCCCAAAATTACGCAAGAGATATGGTTAGAAATATCTTGAAGTCTAGTTTCTAACGCATCAAACGAATCTCAATTCCGAGTTGGCTACAGAAAACTATGGCCAAATTACTACAGCCCTATCATGTCCGAGGCGAATACACAAGTCACATCGGAAATGAAACACGAGCGTGTTCAAACTTAAACACGACCAAACCAAAATAATATCAAGTTAATCCCCAAGGTCCCCCTAGTCATCCAGGGCCAAACCTAGGATCAAAATAATACTAACCGAGTAATACGACAACACGATAACTAAAATCGCGAATCGGGGAATCAAACTTACGACGACAACTACTATGAGCGTCGTGGCCACATGTAAACTTGTAAAAATGGTTATTATGAATGTAAATTCATCTAGCAAGTACATAAGGATTCGGTCTACACC